>CM077791.1:31928869-32210587 GCA_039737535.1 Lagodon rhomboides | reverse complement strand
GTGCTGTTCTCACCATTAATTGTGGCTTTTTGATGGCGGTTTCTAGTTGGAGACATAAGCTGCAGTGTATTGTTATCGTGCGGTCTTTTCTGAGGTTGCTAAAACTAGCTAAGCTAGCGGTCAGCTAACTTGACCTCTCGAGGGGGAGTCTTACTCGGTGTCAAGGTGTGTTAGACCATGGATTAAACTTACACCGGAATATCCCTTTAACCTAGTCCGGCCTACAGAAAGGCCAGGAGTCGACACGAAGAGAGAGTTTAAATCCGATTAAAAAT
This sequence comes from Lagodon rhomboides, assembly GCA_039737535.1. Taxonomy (NCBI): domain Eukaryota; kingdom Metazoa; phylum Chordata; class Actinopteri; order Spariformes; family Sparidae; genus Lagodon; species Lagodon rhomboides. Next base: position 32,210,312 of record CM077791.1, on the reverse strand, counting down.
GCTTGTGAACTTTTATTGAGGGGAGAGGAGTATTGCTGCCTTTGTTTGATGGTGACGACAGGCGAAACAAGCTGCATCGAGAGGGACTCGTGTTGATATAACCGTCCCAGATTCAATCACAGCATCCGAACAAGATGTCCATCTTCTCCTCCCTCGATCAACATGACAATCTGTCACATGTATTAACTGCGAACGCAGCAATCTTTTCCTACAAGGTCGGCAGGAATGAGACCAAATTATACTGAGGTCAAATCAATTCTACATCCTATCTCTGGCAAACGACTGCGTATTGACAGACTGTATCCGTTATTTAATTGGAATCATCTCAAACAGATTGGTATCACATGTCTGGGCATGATCAGTGGTCCAGGTTTCATTTTCATTTCATTTTCATGCCTGCGAGGAATTGTTACAAATGGATATAAAAATTCAAACAAACAAATTAAGATGAGTACTTTGGCCTATTTAGAAAATGGGACGTAGACTTACATTAAGTTTGTATTTTAAAATGAGCAGACAGTGACCTCGAAAAAATGCAAATAGGACTTGAATTCATGAGAATATATTACATTATTTAAGACGAGTTGCGTTATGCTGCTGCGTTATGATTCCCATCATTTTAATGGGTTTGAAAAGATCCAATCACAGCGAACAGAAAAACAAGTTAGTCTGAGGTGATGGAAACGAGAACGATTATCATGATGATGAGTTGTTTACTTCACCTTTCCTGATGATGTAATCCAGCCCAATCAGCAAGAAGATGCAGCCGTTCTCCATATATATATAATAAAGTTAATGATACTGAGCGTCCCGTCGTGGCTGTTTTCACCCTCTCGCCACCTACAGCTGTGATGGAAAGGGTCATTGTTTGTGTGTAAAGTGACCACAGCCACAGAAAAAGGGATGTGATGTGACCCGAGTGGTGCCGTCTGTTGTCCTCACGTCTCAAAGTCTGTGGGTGTGTGGCCACCGTTTGGTTCTCCGACATAAAATCCATCATTAAACGTCCCACAGTTTAATTATAAAGCTCCCCTGTGTGTTAAAAACAGTTAGCGAGTGTCTCAATGAGACTACAGAGGTTGTCGGGGACATTAAACGTCCTCACAGCGAACACGAAGTCTCCTCATTATTTCGTCTTTACAGGCCCACTTTAGTTCCACACTGTTCTAACTCTGACTTTACAACTCGTACACTGATCAGTTTATAGAAAACCTGGATAGTAATTGTGCAGTAAGACTCTTAGTGGTGGAGACGTTTGAGTCATGTGACCGTGATGTCGTCTGTTTGTAGCCTAAAGGCCGGCACACACCGGCTAAAACGTCGGACGTCTGAAGCGTTAGGAGAGAGTCGGACGAGTTCGGGAGCTGCTCTGTTCGGTGTGTTCAGCTATGCTGATCCGACTGAACATGCAAAGTCGGCCGTCTGAGGTTGGACGCCGTCGGATACTCTGATTGGCTGTTAGCTAGCTGTTCAGTGACCATTCTGATTGGTGGTGTGCCAGCGAATCAGCGCGGCGTGTGGGAGGGGCGGCGGAAGTGACGATGGTAAACAAACCACATAAACAGAGACGGCACAGAGTTACAAACAACACTTCACCGTTCGTTATTTTGGGAATAAACCAACGTATGTTTGGAAGCCATGGCTGTGTGGACCGAGGACTTTGAGGAGCAGCTGGCTGCCCTGGTGGAAGAGAGACCACCGTAATACGACATCACGCAAGTAATGCCGAGCTAACACTGTGTGTGCTTTGTTCTGATAAGCTACGGTCCGCACTCCGTTCTGTCATTTCCTGTTTTTATGTTTTGGGTGACTGGCACGAGACTAGCGCCACCCGATGTTTAGGAGACTTATTGCATTTCGCGCAGGTGCAGAACGTATACGCTGCTGTGTAGCCGGGGCGGTGTGTTTCAATGTGACTTTTCTGCCGAACGGGTCAGACAGGAGGCGACGGAGTGGTCGGATAAGGAAGTCGGCCTTGGGCGCTGTGTGGAGGCCTTAACATTAGCTTCTTACTGCTACACATTTAATTTAAACAAGTGGTGTTCATCTGTGAACATTATCGTGATGAACAAAGCGTGGTAGTATCATAAACTTGTGTTTGTCACCGAGATTATTTTCAGTGATAATTCAAAATCCAATTCAAACATGTCACAGGCTTTTTGTGGAGGGAACAAGAGCGATGCTAACTGCAGGGTTAGCCTAACCTGACTCTCGCCAGATGCATTTCGTTCCGCCTAGCTCCACTCACATCCATCTGGGATCGCTCCCGTTGGGAGGGATTTCGGCACCAGATTTTCAGGTCGAGCCAATCAGGACCGCCGGGCGGGAGTTTCATAGATGTGACGTAGCGGAGAAGCGACTGTTTTGATTCAGACAACAATGGCGGCTCGCATCGAGGAAGCAAGCGTCAACATTGATGCTGCTGTTTCATCCGTGTCGTCCAATCTACCCAATATTTTTTCGTTAAAAGAACGTCGCTCTCATCGACGTCACAGGTTGGTTTTGATGTGACTGGTTGAAGTAGCACGTCAATAAAGATGACAGACAAGTGGTTTATCCAATCATATGCAAGGATTTTTGATAAGGCCCAGCCTTCTGAAACACATCTCCAATGGAGCGATCCCAGATGGATGAGTGGAACCAAGGCGGAACCAAATTCCTCTGGCGAGAGTCAGGTTAGGGTTAGCCTACAAAAATACATTGCTACACCTCTCTGTAGGTCATAATTATGATACTGTCGCTGTAAAATGGCTGTCAGTCGTTGTATTTCATCACTAAGAAACATCACTGGGCACTTTATGCATTGTATTCAGCTGGACGCTACAGGATGTGGTCAGCACCTGAGGACACCAAGTCGTCTCCGTGTGACCTCACTGCAGGAGTGGACCGAACCATCTCCAGTTCTAAGAGGCATCCCGAGAGGCTCAAATATTATGAATTTAGAATAGAATTAATTGTCTGTCAAAATGTTTATTTGCAGCCCGTATCCACTTCACAAGTACGACTGAGGCTAATGTGAAAATTGCAGAGTGAAGCCGACTTTTAATTTCAGGCTTTTTCGAGGCTCCCTGCTAGTTCGTATCCGTTCACTTCAGTCGGCTTCACTGGCGTTACGTTTAATATGTGAAGCCATGGTGCAATTATATCATAAACAAATGAGGACAGCAGCAACAACAAAAAGGGTTGATGACATCGATTAACAGAGTTAGATACATGAATGAAACATGAATGTGTGTTTTTGTTGTTGTTCCAGCTGGTTTTCTCTTCTCTTCTGGCAGGAAGTGACATACTTAATGCTACTTAATGTTTAAATATTGTACTTTTTAGGCTACATTTCTTTGATTACTTTAGTTTTAAGTTACTTTTCAGATTACATACATTTATTTCATTAGCAATCAAATGAAAGGCGAGTAATCTGTCGACCCATAGTAAACATACATGTCAAAAATATATCTATTATTTCCTCATATTTTTTATTTAAGTATAGTTTTGGTAGAACATTACTTTTCACAGTTAATTAGATTACATATCAGATACTTTAAGACTTATTATTATTTGTATGGGTGACTTTTTACTTTCACCAAAGAAATACTTTAACACGATATCTTTACTTTTACTTTTTCAGGTATATTTTGTCTAGTCTGTGAATATTCTCATTCATCCAGGTCATAGTTATCTCAAGGAAATTGAATCGAACGCAACTGGATTTGGTTTTTGTCTTGAAGATGTTTCACCTCTCATCCAAGAGGCTTCATCAGTTCTGGACTAGTCCCAGCCTAGTCAAGCGAGCAGGAACTGATGAAGCCTCCTGGATGAGAGGTGAAACGTCTTCAAGACAAAAACCAAATCCAGTTGCGTTCGATTCAATTTCCTTGAGATATATTTTGTCTACTTTTGGCGACACTGGGACACAATAAAGGTGAGACTTTTAGAGCCTCTGCTGGGCGCTTGTCCTGCAGAGCATTCACACTGCTGAGCATCATGATGGCTGAAAAACACAAGGAAAAAAAAGCCATCAGGTCCAATCTGGAGGCTGCAGCCGGTCTAATAGTCATGTGTGAGGTAGAGTCAGAGCCTGATCATCTCTACACTCATCTCTATGATACATAACTGTAGTTCTTTTTTTAAAGAGTAGATAAAAAAGCAATCGTAGGTACGGAAACTATTCATGAGAGGAGTAATAAACTACGTCAGCAGCACCTCTCCTGCGACCTGTGAATAATTGACTGTCGGTGCCACTCCGGCCTGTAAAAGGTTCCCTCCTTTTTTTGGCACTTTCCCACAACTGCAGTGAAATTACTTGCATCTCATCTGAGGTGAGGAAAAATTCATCTCACAGAGCATGAGTCATGACGGACGGGAATCATCACAGCGCTGGGTTGGTGAACGTTTTCACATGGCTGCCTGTGATGGTGAAAAAGCGATCCACTGTTTTAAATTAGAAGAAATATACTAGTTACTGCTCACGTGTTTTTAATGAGGCTTTATTAGAAGTTAGAAATGCCCCTCACAATAACAGTGGCTCGGTGTGTGTGTGTGTGTGTGTGTAGTTTGGAGTGTGGAAAGAGGATGCTGGCAGAGGAAGTGCTGGATTCAGATGACTTAACACAAGAAATGAGCCGAGTTTCTGAATTTTTAAACTCCATTCAGTCCATGCAAACTGTCTCCAAGTCAGGTCCTTGATCCTGCGGGACCCACTGAGCGAAAACGTATCAAAACCACGTGAATCCAGCGTCCTTGACGACATTGAAAAGACTTTAAAAGAGACGGAAGGAAAGTTTTTGCTGACGTCTTTCAGCGTTCACACGTGACGTCCACGTGACGTCCTCAGAGTTAGAAATCTTTTCAACTTCAGTTACAGACGAATAAAAGAAATTCTTGTGGTTAAAGTTTTTCTTTTCGCTTACGCGGGCTACTGAGGTCGAGGCTTGGTGTTCAGATCGTCCCTGTAGTTTCAGTAAAAGCAAAATAAATCAAATTTGGACATCAACAGTTAACGTTAGAAAGACTTCTAAAAAAACGTTCATCCAGTCTCTCCAGTGGTCTTTTCAACATCGTTAAAGACACTGAAGTGACGTCTTTTGGACACGTTTGTGCTCAGGGACATTAAAAACATTTTTAAATTCCAGCTGTTATCTCTGACCTTTCATTGATTGACTTCCGATAGCTTGACCTGAATGTTCCTCCACCACCCACTGAAAAGTCTAAATCAATTATTTGTTAAAAATGTGCGACTCTGCGTGTTGCCATTGACGAGCTGCTGCCAATCTGATGACCTTGAGAATGTGCACGAGGGGTGACAGATTGAATTCCTTTCCGCAGCGATCAATGCATATATTGATGATTCTGAACAGCCTTGGGAAAGATTAGGTTTTCCCACGTAAATCTTTCAAAGCAGTGCATTATCATTCATTTCCTTATTTGCCCATTTATTCCTGTTCGTGGTCATATGGGACTCGTCTCAGGGTCGATCAGAGATACACTCTCCTTCCATCAGCGCGTGACAACATGAAATTGAGCCCTGAAAGGAAAACTCACTTTTTCATACCCAGCCCTCCATTGTAAAGTCAGAGGTCAACAAACAGTAGCTCCCTCAAGGAGACATAATAAATGTGCATGTCTGCGTAACGCTGGCTGAAGGACTCCAGGAATTTAATAAATGTAACCTGATGACTCACAGCTAACTCGTGTTCGTGTACAGCAGCAAGGTGATGTTGCATGAATGGACCGAACAAATCAAGAGGGAGCGAAACGACCGATTCCACAAATAAAATAATGAAAATGAGATCACAAATCAATCGTGTGAAGATGGGAACGACAGACGAGTAAACACTTCGGCTGATAATCACCTGAGCGAACACATGGCCAGCTTTGCGAGCACGTAAACCTATTTGTGAACGCATCATTAGGGTCGTAAGCACGCCAGATATATCCAACAAGTGGTGGCAACAACTGATGCAACTTGAAGCAAGAGGGATTAACTCTGCTCTCAGTCCAGACAGTCGTGCATCACAGTAACTCTTAGCAACATATATTTATTTTTTTATTTTTTATTTCTGGGGTTCATTCTACTTCCAAACCGTTTCAATTTAAAAGAATAAACAGCTTTTTACTTATTAATATGTAGATTTCTGTCCTCTCTGGCTACCCACTGTGAACATATAGGCCACCTTTTAATGTTTACATTTGTTTTTACTTTTTATATTGTTCATATTTCATTGAAATAACCACTGAAAAAAATGAATGTAACACGTGTGTAATAGTTGAGACAAAACACAGAGTGATGTCACAGATTAAATGTAGCAGATTAATCAAATTAGCTAATGAAGACTTGTGTACTGTCCCTTTAAGAATGTAGTCAAAACAAAGCGTGGACTGGCCGGCCGCACGGAAGTGGTTCTGTTTCGGTGGCGACCCACAATAGTAATGTGAGAAATGAGGGCTGCTACGTATTTAACATTGAGTTAGCTCTCTTAAGACCATTATTGATTTCATGAACAATATCCTATTATTTATTTAAATTATTTTCATATCGCCAGAGCCAAACGAGGGATAGCTAGCTAGCTTGTTAGCTAGCTTTGCAGCCATGCCGCCCTACTCTGAGCTGAGGAAAACCAACCACTTCTACTACTTCATCAAATTTACCCTAAATATCTACTCAATGCTCTTCTCGGTAAGTTTCTGGTCCTTTTAATTGAAATCGGCATCCCGTGTGCCATCGTGAGCTCGCCGAAGCAGCTAATTGTAGTAGACACGAAACACCCAATAGCATCTGTGGGGCTCACTCCAAACTTCATTAGGAACACCTGCATGTAGCATCCGCATACATATGTACATAAATACACACTTTATAGAACATAACGTCAGGCCTATTGCGAATCTGTACAATCTGTAGTACAATTCGGCATACACCTCAAACAACTACAAGGATTATTGTGTTTACAATTTCATTTTTAAACACGGATACGTGTCACACTCTCATGAACCTCCATCTAAATACCGTTACATCATGAAACGGTGTATATGTGAGATTTAATTGGAATAAATCACCGTGTGTTTGATAGGACATTTGCCGAATTCATCAGAAGAATATAATAACTGGAAAATTAAGTATACATTGGATTATAACGACATGTATATGTTGTTGAACAATGCAGAATTAAGTTGCCATATTTTCTAATGGGATTCGGTGTGGAATTCCCTGTGTACTAGCTAGCTGGTGAATGGTTAGCTTACAAGATCGATGCTACTATTTCAGACGCCTCGCATCCTGCTACATGTTAATATGTCGATTATACCAAAAAAATGTGGGCCATCTAGCAATAAAACAATATACAGAGGTGTTAATAATTACATGTGATACTGAAACAATGCAGAGCGATCACCGGCTAGCAAACAGCTCGGTGGTGCAGGGCGTTGGATCCAGTTAAAGGGACGGTGATGGGGGTAAATAGTGTCGCCGACAGAAAATAGGAGCATCCTTGAGAGGCGGTTTTGTTGTACACACAACCAAATTATATTCACATTATGGTTAAAATAAATAATATATGTAATGTCAATTATGTTTTGACAATTCATGTAGTTATACATCCTCTGAAATGTTATCTTATCCAATGTAAACAGATACAGCTTCCTCCTACTGAGAGAATATTATTCCAAAAATCATTTTAAAGACACACCTGGCAGGTTGAGAGCATTCTGGTTAATGTAGCGTGTAAAATAATGCAGATTCATTGCACATGTGTGGTCCTTATTTTTATATATAATAATATAATGTAATATCATTTCAAATATAGGCCTAATCGAGAATATTATGCATGCCAGACACATAAAAGCACATCAGAAACTATCAATCTGCTTACAATCCCTGGTGTTTTAGTCTTAGGCTTCATGTTTCCTCCATCTGACACTGACACCACTTTCATCTCGAGGAAAATCTGCGGAATAATGTTCAGTTTGCACCACCATCATTCTGCCCGGCTGTTTGTGTTTGTTGTATTTATACACCCCGAGGCACATTATTGAATATGACTCCAAAACATCCGTAGTTTGATTCCATTAGCACTCCAGAGTCCCTTTCATATGATCCGTCTGTCCCCGCTACCATTTCTCTCTTTTACTGCTGTGATTTAGGACAGTGTGGTCCCAGCTCAGCTCGGCTCGGCTCGGCTCAACAGACACAAGCTCTTTTAGCCCAAAGCTGAATGTATAAACTGAATTAAAGTTGTCTCCTTGCAGTTGTAATATTAGCTTTGGTAATGCAATTTAAGTTGCATTCTCATGACTGCGGGTGTCCAGTGGGGATAAATCTTCCTCGTCCAGTGAATGTGGAAAGGTCTGGTTTATTTAATATGTGTTACTCAAGGTTAGTTACAATAATACCCAAATGCTCCCATGATACTGCGGTAATACTTTATAATAACCATCGTAAATAAATTATACATTTATAGTGAATGTAGCTCAAGTTAATGGTTATTTAGCTGTTAACAATTAATGAAATGCTTTATAAACAATTCATTGAGCAGTTGTTAAGTTGCAGCTGACGCGTATGGACTTTAACAATAATTGCAAAAAGTATTTCATTGTTAACAGTGAAATAACTATTAATTAAAGTTTAATTAACTATACATTTACACTTTAAGTGTCACTCACACTACAAGTAAATAGCAGGTAGACGTTAGCATTGTTAGCTTCTGTAAAGCAGACTCGAACACAGACAGTTCAGGGACGAGGTTTTGATCCCGAGTCGATGTGTTTTTGTGCCGTGTCACCGTTCAGCGTCGTCAGAACTCATCGGTATCTTACAGACCGTTTGTCTGCAAAGCGTCCCGTCCTTCCAATATCCTGCGATGACTGATATCATGCTAGCTTCCAGCTACTGTCTTTTTCTTTTCTTTTTTCTCTTCGTGATGATATCAGATCTTTACTTCAAAGTCTGTTCCTCATTCTTATCTTCATTACTGCAGCAGGGTGGGTAAAAAAGGCTGACATTGGATGTGGGAACGACGCCAAATGTGTCCGCCAATGCTTTATGGAGGGTTGTGCGCAGTAAATGGAGTTGGAAGTAGATGGACCCTGCTCTTAAGGTAGATTGCCTCCGTTTGCAATTGAAAATCAATAGCAGGGAAGCAAACACTGTGTATAACGTCTCTCTCTTCTTATTTTTTGGCACATGCATTGGTTAGATGTAAACGGGGGGCGGCACGCTGCCTTTGACAAATTTGATGAGGTGCTCTGAAGTTATTTCACAGTTTGCAGCGGGCACAGAGGGTTGCACTCCGTTAGCCTGGCTAATCATTTTAATGTAATGTTCTTGATGACAGTAATTCCCTGTGAGCCTCTGCAGTATAAAAGCCTGCACAGCTAGCTGCAGAGGAGGAAAGTAACTAAGTACATTTACGTAGTTAAGTACAATTTTGAGGTATTATACTTGAGTATTTCCATTCTAATTAGCTTCATACTGCTACTTCACTCCACGTCAGAGGGATATTAGCCTTTTTACTCCCCAACATTTGTCAGCTGTGATCACGAGTTACTTTTACTGATTTAAGATTTTACATTAGATGTGTAACTTGCAGTTGACAGCAGTGACTGAGTATATAAATCTGAGCTTCTGTGTGTTTTTAATTAACTGTTCGAGACCTAAAGAGGTTTTAAATCGATCAATATTTCACAACAAAGCGAAACAAACAGTGAGCGTTTACTGTCCCATTAATCCTTTTGTGCACCTTCAGTCGTACGTACCGTGAGTGCATGAGACCTCTATGACCTTTACGTCTACGTATTTCTATATCATGATGACTGACTGAGAACTGACTGGATGCACGATGCTGTTTTCGCCGTCTGGCTCGATCTGCTCTGTGCAATTTCTGCCATCAATTTTAGTAAACTGCCCATATTTGAAATCTACACAGTTGACTTCTCGGGTAAAATATTCCCAGAAGTGAAGTTAGTGACCAAAATTGCGAATAAGTCTCCAGTGTGGTGCTTGTCCCTTTGAGAACTTGAGAAGAAGAAGGACAGAGGAAACCAAAAGCTTCTTAAATAAAAATGTCAGTGAATTGAACTTCAAGGCACTAAAATAAAAGTTATGGTCGTAATACCATCATCTAAAATTAAATGCATTGAATCTACTGAGTAAAAGTTTTATATTAAAAGTTACATTGCATTTAATTCACATGTATTGAAACTTCATTTTAAAATTAGATATATTTGATTGATGAGTTTAAATTGTATTTTATTCCCATTATATTCCAGTTTGATTAAAAAGTAAATGTGTTCAATTGATCACTATTAGTGTTTCAATGCGGACATTCGAAAGGCATCATCCAGTCCTCGGACCCAACTGAACTATTTTTTCGTATAAGCTCTCTTGCAGTCAGTAGCAGTCTACCTGAGTGTCATGTTTCACCTGTAAGACTCGTGTGTTGATGCCTTTCCTCATCGTGGTGATGTCAGGCCATCAGATATCCAGACAGAGAAAGTAGAAGTGTGTGTCCTGCTCAGAAAAATCCCGGCGGTCCTCGGAGTGTCTCTCCTGCCAGGCGTCTGTCAGCCGAGGAGTCGATCACAAGTAGACGACAAGTACAAGAGCTTGTACCGCCGTCTGGTTCAAAAAGTAGCTCGGCCAACTTCTCTGACAGTCGTCACCGGAGCAGAGAGTCTCGCTGCTCTGCTTCATGCTGTTTTGTTTTTTTATCCTTCTCTGCTGCCGTCACCGTTTGTGGTTTGGGCTCATTTTGACACTCGATTTGTGAAGTTTACAGTTGCTTCTGGGATTTAATGGTACAGTATATATAACAATGATAATAATCAGAGGATGCCTGATGCTTTTGCACTGGGGGGAACTGTGGAGCTGATCAGGGTTGTTTATGATGCGATCACATTACACCAACCGCACATATTTTTCTCCTCCCGCGCCCCGATCACCCTGTCGCATTTCGCAGCCTTCACCCAGCGCGATGCGAGCACTCAGGGCAGCTCGTGGGTGACGTGAGGTCCGTGACACCGGGAACAAAAGCATCTGTAAGCCTGTATGTATGATAAATACATCTTTCATGCCTGACTGATCCCCCTATCTCAGGGAATCCTCGTGGAAAGCTGTGACGTGATAAGAATAATAATCAGTGCTCGAACGAGGCAGGATATTAGCTGTAGGATCAGTGCATGGTCAGAAGCGTTGGATAATGAGGACCCAAAATAACAGAACATTTCCTGCCAGTGTGTTCTTCTACACTGGTTGGATTTAATAGAAGAATGATGAAAGAAACAGAAAGTCTGTATGTGATGATGTCTTTGCCTTCCACGTCTGAATGCTGATGTCGAGAAGCAACAATTACAGACAGTCTTGAACTCATCACTGCTTTTTATTCTACATTCCTCCTACTACTGATGTCATAAATAAATGATATTAAATCCTTTGCTCTGGTGCCACCGTACTTATTACATCCAGTCAGGCATCTTTAGTCTCCATCCCACCGTGAGGGAGAGCCGGTCCCGTCCTCTTTATCCATTATATAATTCCTCTAAGTGGACGTGGTCGCAGTTCGTATCGGACCGGAGTCTCACGCTGCTTTAAGACGCAACAAATCCACTTAAAAGAATCTCATTAGTCTGGATTTTAATGAAGCATTTTGATGTCTTGTCTTCTCTTTTTGAGGCTTTTCCACACTGAGGAGGGAAAACTGAAACCTTTTCTGAAGGGTTATTGATTTAAAAAGAATGTAAACTGGCTTTTCAGTTCAAAATAAAACTTCCTGTATCCGCCTTTAAAACTTGTTTGGCTGCTAATCTGATGGTAGATTAGGAAGCTTATCAGCTACATTCAAACCCTTAAAGTCTGTTCATTTCCTCCTGATTCATTTGTTATGTATTAAACCAGATGTGTCTATGAGGTTGAAGTTTCATTTTCAAACGAGAGAGAGACGAACTGACAGGATTATTCTGATCATTCATAGAAGAAGAAGCAGGAGGAAGGAGGAAGAAGAACTCGACCAAAACTGAAGCTCAAAAAGCTTCCCTTTTTTTTTTGTTCTTCATTCAGAGACTGAAGGTTTTTATCTCATGAACCTTCCCTCTCTCCTCCTGCAGCTGATGGGCCTCTGTGTGCTGTGTATCGGGGTGTATGCCGAAGTGGAACGGCAGAAGAATCGAACCCTGGAGGGCCTTTTCCTGGCTCCTGCTGTGGTGCTCATCCTCCTGGGCCTGGTGATGTTCACAGTGTCGGTGGTGGGCATGGTGGGATCCCTCCGCGACAACAAGACCCTGCTGCACATGGTAAGACTGGAGGAGGAGGAGGAGGAGGAGGAGGAGGAGGGAGAGGACATCAAGCACATGTCGTTTGTTTTGCCTCTGGTGGCAAAACAGATTTGCATCTTCGTTTTGAGCGGTGAGACTTGACTGGCACGACCAAATAGCAAAGACGTGTACAAACTACAACCCAGCAATCACGTCAGAACTGAGAAATATGTGTTCAGCAGCAGCAGATCATAAAACACTGAAGTCTAGTGATCACTTCGGATGTTTTATCCTCGCGGGGAGTAACGGGGAATAACTCATCGTTTCACTTGCATATGCAGTGAAATGAAAGAGGTCGTATATCGAGCAGCTTTGCAGAACTTCACATCGCACAGTAGATTACACTTTTACAGCCCAGTAAAGAAAAGATTTGATTGAGTTTATTTTAGGTTAATATTCCAACCTTAGAAACCAGTCTGCAGGATTGGCTGATGAAATCGGCGTAGAGCCCGGGATTAGATTAAATGTAAAGCGTAGCCGTTTTTATTCTGGGCAGTAAGCCACCAATCTGCCGTCCTTTTGGTGGCTCGCTCTGCGGATTTAGACAGAAGGCAGCAAATTGGTGGTCTGTTTTGTTCCGCCAGTTTTGCGCCTCGGAGGGTAACGTTACACTTATTTGCGCCTCCATTGCTGTGTAAATCCGAGGCGGCAATGTGGTGGCAAATGCTGAGATGGGCGGAGGTGTGGATGACGTGCACTGCTGCGCACCCACAGCCGGGAGTTTTAAAACCAGGAAACAGCTGATCACAGCAGTCAGTTCGTCACTTCATCCACGAAGATGAGCAGCTGGAAAGCCGCTGAGATCCGGGAGATGCTAGCGTCTCCTCGCTCTCTGTAGCTGTCTTGGTTGTCCGCTTGTTGTTGTAGCGGCGAGCTAATAGCGGTCGCTACTTTCAAATTAAAAGCCCCCCGCTAAGAACCCAGTTCTAAACTCCGATGGGGTGCAATGTAAAGCTCTTATTTTGAAGAAAAACTGCCAAAAATGTCCCATAAGGAATGAATGGGACGGTGTCAAAAAAGTCACAAAATCATCTACGTTCTTCAAATATCTCCTGCTCTGGCAGACTTTGACCTAGAGACACCATTCAAACTTTAAAATGTAGGCACAAGTCTCATCTATTTGAGTTGTATTTGAACTTTCTTTCTACGATGTTTAGTTTTTGAACGGTGACCCTTAATTGATCGTGAGTGATTTCGAAAAAATTCAGAAAAATTCAGGATTTTCAATGAGTGTGTATTGCGGAATGTTCGCGCAGCACCAACTGGCAGAGTGGGGGAGCCTGAAAAAAACTCTCCGAAAATGTTTCTTTAGATGACGATCCTAGCCACAGATTTCACACTACAATAGTGATATTTTCCAAGAACGTAGCCACACTTGTCTTCTGTCTGGCAACGTGTCCACTTTATCGGGAGGATGTACGGTTTTTGAATTATCTGCGTCTAACCGACACAAACTCCAGCAACTGCCCCATAAGCCCCAATGTTAAACGGGAAGAGGATTTTGGGAGAAAAGCAGAAACTGCCCTGCTTCTCTTCACGCCCAACTTCCTGCTTCACGTCACGTCACATGTTGACGCCTACCAGAGGAGGAAAAGTGGAGGCTGTTTGGAAAAGGAGGAATATTACACCTCCCTTTTAGACAGACAAGGAGGCACATTGCAGCCTTTACCTTGCTGCAGATGTGCCACCTTTTCTATCTGAAAGGGGCTACTGTAAAGTGTTTACTGTTGAACTGTAAAACCTCCTGCATCCATTAAACATCCTTGTCACAAGTGTTTGATTGACACGTTTGAGGGCTCGTTGTGAAAAATGTGTGTGAATCAGCCAATCCATCGCAGTTTTTTCTTCCTAATATCAGCAAACGGCCCCAAAAGTCGATAACGGTCAGGTTAATTTAACAAAGTAGTTGTTGCTGGTGCACCTCTCAACACGGTGATGTATTGATCGGTCGTCTTTCTCCCTCTTTGCAGTTCCTCTGTGTTCTCTGCGTGCTGCTGCTCCTGCAGGCGATCGCCCTCACCATGGCGCTCATCTTTGAAAAGAAGGTACGTTCGTCATCATTCGGGTCACACGCTCACCTGTCCGTTCATTTTTATCATGTATGATAACAGTGACTCTCGCCATTCTCTCCAGACGTCTGCCTTGTTTCAGAGCAGTATACGAGAAGGAATCAAACACTACTACGACGACTTGGACTTCAAAAATATCTTGGACTATGTGCAACAAAAGGTAGTGTGATCGATTATCTAAAAGTACGCTTTAATCAAGAGATGCACCTCTGATATAAGTGGGTGTTAATAATGTTATTTGATATCGTTACTGCAGATTTGTCTTTTCCTCTCAGTCAGTCGGACTCACAGGTTTGTTATCCTGCATTTTAATCTGGTAGATTAAACACCAAGCTGGTCGTCTCATCTCACAGCTGACATGATTGTTGATTTCACTTTTATTTCCTCTTCCTCTCAGTTTCATTGTCGGGTTAGTCAGTCTGCGTTAATGATTAACAGGTCGCCCTCCGTATCACGCCCTCTGGTTGAGGTGGGTCTCGGTCTCAAAGAGGTATTTGTTGTAGCCAGAAGCTTCTGAATCTATCAAGAGGAGAAATTAATAATAGATGAGTGCTGCAGGTGGGTATTTTGGAAATGTCTCATGTGCTCACTCTTCGAGACGCAGATTTTCATCTGAATAGAAGCAGCAGAACTGACATCAGTTCAGCTCCACTGAGGCGAACGCCGAACGGGTTCACTGCCTTTGAACTTGAACTTGAAAACAAATTTGCTGTAATGGCTGTTTACAGTCACCTTTGACCGTGAGCTCAGAAAATAGCGCAGCCTCTCGACTACAATTCTCACAGCTTGAAGCCATTTCTTCCAGGAGGACACCCGCTGCGTTTCCATCACCTCCATCAAAAGAGAGGGCAGTAAATCCTGCGTCTCGCCTCGTAGCCGTCCGGCCTTTTGTTTTTTACCCCTCAGCGTGCAGCTTAGAGGCGTCCCTGGTGGTGTAGGAAAGGGCTCAACACATGGGACGCTTTATTGAATTTTCTCTGTGAGGTACATTAAAATGTTAGCCTTCAATTGATTGTCTTCACATGCTCACATGTCGTGACATGGTGGTCGATGGTGATGGTGAGCGAGCTGAGGTTTACTCTTAGTTTGCACTTGAGCTTGTTGTTGGTGTTTCACATTTCGAGACGACTTCTTTGGTTCCTAACGGCCTTTTGTTTTTCCAGTTTTCATGTTGTGGAGGCGACGAGTACAAGGACTGGGGTGTCAACCAGTACCATTTCTGCAATGGTACAGGTCCACTAGCCTGCGGGGTTCCATACACCTGTTGTGTCCGTCGCAAGGTGAGTCCTGGCTCCTGCCCTGCTGGTACTGGTTCTGCCACAAGGCTTTTATTCTCGGACAATACGGGAGAAATAAACTCTGCACAACACCAGAGTTTGTTTTCCTCTCGGCTGTTTAACATCAAGTCCAGTTGAGCTGAGCCAAACAGGAAAACACACCGGAGTTGCCAATAGGGTTGCAAAATTCTGGGAATTTTCAAAGATGGAAACTTGCCATGGGAATTAACGGGAATTTATGGGAATAAACAGGAATAAACTGGGAATTTTCAAAATTGAAGGTTGGCTCTTCATAGGGAACTTAAATATAGTTGGGGAAAGTATATTTTAGCATAATCTTGACTAAAACAAACAGATGCCATTCCTCAATCACATGCACATAGCACACTGCTCACTGCATGGCTGTTGAGGCCACGCCCCCTACAGGCACTGTGCATGCCTCCATCACATGTACAGATGATTTCTAGAAGACTGGACCACACTTTTGAGCCCAAAGCACAAGACTATTGAAGGCACACATTTGAGCCTGTGGACTACACAAAATTAAGTAAGTTTTGATGATATTATGGGGAAATATATTTATTAAATGTTTAACCCTCTGGGGTCGACGCGTCCAAATCACGTGACCGCTTTAAGACGACGGAGCAGCGAGATGCAGCCTCACTGATTCTCCGTTTCAACTTGTGGCGAAAGTGCGGACTTCAAACTATATACCAGTTTTTAAATTGTGTTGATAGGCCGAGTAAAACCGGACTTGTGATAAATAATGTGCGCGACGCTTTTTCGCGAATATTGCCGTCACGTTTGGTGTTTGGTGCAGGAAGAAACGGTAAAACTGACTTTTCTCAGCAACGTGTCCGCAAACAGGAAGTGCTTGCAAGCAAAAAAACACATGATACCCCCTTTCCTATTGGTGGAAAAAGCCACCACATCAACCAATCACAAAATTATATGGCAAATCACGTGATTTGGTTGCTGGGGAACAGCTTAACTTCCCACTGAAATTTACCAGAAATGTTCCGCCCCTTTGCAACCCTAGTTGCCAAACAGGTGAGGTGTGAAACCACCTGAAACTACTAAAGGAAATGTCATAAAAAACATTTAATCCTCACGAAAAACACCCATCAACACAAACTGATGTCTGACTAAAAACATTTGAAATGTTTAACTCACAAGCTTTCAGTCATGAAGTTTGTATGTCATCTGAAATCTGGATCAGATGACATTTGTGCTCATGCTTGATTGCTCGGAGGAACATAATCAGAATGTGCACAGATAGACTGTGAATAGATTTCTCGCTCTCTGTTCGTACGAGTCCTGCTATATGAGGCACTTTTCAGAGTTCAGTTCATAAAGTTAGAGTATTGATACCATGTGATCCAGAAACAGGCCTGCTACCTGTAGACAGCCATCTCGTTTGATGATTCTAGTCCCTGATGATAGATGATCGTCTGATCCAAAACCATCCACAGACTTTGTGACGTCTGCTGCTTAATTATGGAGTGAGAAGACACAGATCTGTCTCTGCACCACAGACATAACTGACTGTGTGAGAGACGTGTCAGGAGATGTGCTGTGATTCAAAAGTACATGGCCTCTGAAAGGTTTCCCTCTTCAAATGAAATGTTGTTCCCTCATGGCTGTGCTCACACTGTTCCTGGAAGCAGTGGAGCTGTGCTGGAGACGAAATTAATGCCAGAAGCCTCCAATACTCACACACAGTAACACACACACACCGGAGATGGAGGAGTTGATTAGAAAAGTTGAGCATTTGCTGGGTGTCTGCTGTTATCACCGTCCACCTGTCAGGGCTGGAGCCATTTCCTAAGTGCCTTAAGTTCACGCTCCGGCTGGCAGCGGACAGGAACGCCCCCCCCCCTCCTGTCAGGAGTGTCACACATGTTCCCGCGGCGCCGTCTGTGCTCACCTCAGCTCGGTTTAAACATCTCGTCTCTGACTCTCTGTATCTCGACTCTCTGCACAGGTGGGAGAGGTCGTCAACACTCTGTGTGGCTACAAGACTCTGGAAAAAGAGGTAAGACCAACAAGTGTTCAGTCTCTGAGTCCTCACACAGCCTGCAGCCATCACACAGGATTTAATTTTCCCAAATTCTAATTCATAAACTCTTCGTAGATCAAATAAACAGATGGGATGTTTCTTGCTAATCCAGTTGATGAAGTGTCTGACAGATCAAAGCACAGAGTTTCACTAATGTGATGCAAAATCCTATAAAAACATAAAAAAATAAAGATTAATGGAACTTAAACAGGCTAAAACTCGTTACAGTGTATGAAAAGGAAGTCAGTAGCTGTTTTTATTCTGGGCAGTAAGCCACCAATCTGCCGTCCTTTTGGCGGCTCGCTCCGCGGATTTAGACAGAAGGCGGCAAATTGGTGGTCTGTTTTGTTCCACCAGTTTTGCCCCTCGGAGGGTAACGTTACACTTATTTGCGCCTCCATTGCTGTGTAAATCCGAGGCGGCAATGTGGTGGCAGATGCTGAGATGGGCGGAGGTGTGGATGACGTGCACTGCTGCGCACCCACAGCCGGGAGTTTTAAAACCAGGAAACAGCTGATCACAGCAGTCAGTTCGTCACTTCATCCACGAAGATGAGCAGCTGGAAAGCCGCTGAGATCCGGGAGATGCTAGCGTCTCCTCGCTCTCTGTAGCTGTCTTGGTTGTCCGCTTGTTGTTGTAGCGGCGAGCTAATAGCGGTCGCTACTTTCAAATTAAAAGCCCCCCGCTAAGAACCCAGTTCTAAACTCCGATGGGGTGCAATGTAAAGCTCTTATTTTGAAGAAAAACTGCGAAAAATTTCCCATAAGGAATGAATGGGACGGGGTCAAAAAAGTCGCAAAATCATCAACGTTTTTCAAACATCTCCTGCTCTGGCAGACTTTGACCTAGAGACACCATTCAAACTTTAAAATGTAGGCACAAGTCTTATCTATTTGAGTTGTATTTGAACTTTCTTTCTACGATGTTTAGTTTTTGAACGGTGACCCTTAATTGATCGTGAGTGATTTTGAAAAAATTCAGGATTTTCAATGAGTGTGTATTGCGGAATGTTCGCGCAGCACCAACTGGCAGAGTGGGGGAGCCTGAAAAAAACTCTCCGAAAATGTTTCTTTAGATGACGATCCTAGCCACAGATTTCACACTACAATAGTGATATTTTCCAAGAACGTAGCCACACTTGTCTTCTGTCTGGCAACGTGTCCACTTTATCGGTAGGATATACGGTTTTTGAATTGTCTGCGTCTAACCGACACAAACTCCAGCAACTGCCCCATAAGCCCCAATGTTAACACACCTTGAGAACATTTTTATTAAACCCAGATATCATCAGTCCAAAGAGAAGCAGGAGTCCTGGTCTCTGAAGGCTTTTCTGTTGTTAAAACACAAATAGTTTTTTAATGGAAGCAGAGCGTTAATCTGATATTCGTGCAGTTTATCTCTCTGTCACATATTCACTCGCTCTCCCATCAGGCTTGTTTTGAATAGTCATAATGATTTTCTCCGGCTCGTCAGACTGTCTGAACTCGTCTTCGTGACATTCTGTGACACCATTATTTGTTGGCAGCTTGACAGCTGATTTCGCTCCCAGTCAAGATGACGACGATGCTTTTAGCTCATTTTCAGCCATCAGGACACGAAGTAACACTTTAAACTGACTGGAAAAAAACACTCGCTAGCACAGCAACATCAGGGCCACATACAACCCATAATGCAACAGTCTCTGTGTATCTGTCTCTGTGTTACTCAAATACTACGTTCAGAAAAATCAGATCTTTTCCAGCCATAAAACCCGACATAGACGGACTTCTCAGGATGTGGTAAATCATTTTTAGGCATTAAAATGATCTGTTTTTGTCGTCGCTGCTCTATGATGGTGATGTTTTGCTGTTTCCTGACCCGACCTCATGTTTTCCTCTCAGACTCTGAAATCACCAGACGAGAATAAATCCAAACGATCTAATTCACAGAGTTGCCACAAACATTTACAGTCACGGTGTGTTGTTGTTGTTAGACGGCAGGAAGTGTCGAACACATTCTGTGATGCTAATTGAGTCTTTTTGTCAGTTTTTCCTAACCTGACTCTCGCCAGATGCATTTCGCTCCGCCTAGCTCCACTCACATCCATCTGGGATCGCTCCCGTTGGGAGGGATTTCAGCACCAGATTTTATGGTCGAGCCAATCAGGACCGCCGGGCGGGAGTTTCATAGATGTGACGTAGCGGAGAAGCGACTGTTTTGATTCAGACAACAATGGCGGCTCGCATCGAGGAAGCAAGCGTCAACATTGATGCTGCTGTTTCATCCGTGTCGTCCAATCTACCCAATATTTTTTCGTTAAAAGAACGTCGCTCTCATCGACGTCACAGGTTGGTTTCGATGTGAGTGGTTGAAGTAGCACGTCAATAAAGATGACAGACAAGTGGTTTATCCAATCATATGCAAGGATTTTTGATAAGGCCCAGCCTTCTGAAACCCAGATGGATGAGTGGAGCGAGGCGGAACGAAATTCATCTGGCGAGAGTCAGGTTAAATTTTTCCATCCTCCAGCATCAAATTTATAGAGGGACTAGTTTTTTTTTTGTCTTCATTTATGAATGAATATAAACGTTTTGAGTTTAAAAACTGAGACTTCCCTCTTGTTGTCTTCCTCCGGTCTGTGTATCAGCGTGAAACCCTGCACGACACGATCCACGTGCGCGGCTGCATCCATGCAGTCAACCTCTGGATGAGTGACAACATTGGAATAACCATCGCACTCTGCTGCGCCATCGGGCTTCCTCAGGTAATTGAAAACTCTCAGCGCCGACTCACTGAAACCGAACCGGCTTTAAAGGCCTCTTTTCCAGCCAAATGCACCTCTCCGGCTTATAGTGCTGATAGTCCAACTGTAGACTTTCCTGTGAAAGTTTCTGAAAGTTAATTCACATTTTCATTTTCCCCCCAAAATGATTTATGTCTTCTGTGCAGCTTCTGGTTTAACGCTGCCAGAATCCTTCAAAATAACCTGAATTGGCTGGTTTAACTTTTCAGAAACTTGCTCCAGTTTTTCCACAGTTTCAGTAAATCTGAATCCTCTGCACCACAGTGTCCACACACCTTCCCGTGCATACATTCAGACTCGCCGCAGCCTCCACAGAGAGGAGCAATTACAATAATTACTTTTCTAAAACAGCTGCATAAATAAAAAACTGGTTCTTTCCAGTGAATTAAAAGTAGCTCACACAAGGTGCAAAAAATGTAATCCAATTAAAAACTAAACACCCACTCGTGCAGTTAATGGTGCCCTGACACCTGGGAGGAAAACCTTTTTATTCTTTGTTAATCCACATCTTCACTCGGCTAAGAGCCTTTTCCTTTTAATGTTTGTTGTGATAAACAGGCTTTCTTACCTCAGGGTTGATTTCTTTCAGTATGCTGAGCCTGTAAAAGAAATATGTGTGGGACAAAATATCGATACACATGTGATGAGTATCGTTAGATTGTGGTGGAAAGATTGAAAATAATTTAGTGAGGCGTGGTCGAGTTACTCTGTGATTCACACCCCTGAACACTCACAACAGCAGCATGGCTAATGGTGAAATCAGGTTGTAAAAGCCTGAAATATACCTTGGATCAGGCTGTTCCATCGCTCCAGTGTGACTCCAGCCTGAGTTTGAGGAGGTCGGGCCACCTGCCCTCCACTCACATCATTAAAAACGTCCTCAGACTCTCAGCTCACATACGAAAAACTTCCCCGGGAAAAAATCTTTTAATGGCGTGGTGGAGCTGTTGGTTGGTTGTTACGATGCAGCGCTGGCTGTTTGGATTCTCAAGATTCATTCAAAGCTTCATTCAGATTTTTCTATCGAGGAACTCCTCTCCCAGGATGGACAGACGTGCAAGGTCCACTGTGTCGTGTTTTAAGTAATTTATCACCTCAAATCAGCGTCTTCATTCATAAATAAGTCCTCATTGGTGTAAAATGATCTCTGCCAACAATCTCACTTCTCCTCCTGAGGGAAGAATCACTTCTCTGTATTTCCATAGGACGGGCGAGCTCTACGGAGGCTTCCATGTCCTTCCGCTCTATAAAAAACGATGAGCTGGTGAGA
Source organism: Lagodon rhomboides (assembly GCA_039737535.1). NCBI lineage: Eukaryota > Metazoa > Chordata > Actinopteri > Spariformes > Sparidae > Lagodon > Lagodon rhomboides. The sequence continues at coordinate 32,188,558 of CM077791.1, read as the reverse complement.
GGGACAAAAAGCTCTACGTGGTACAGATAAGGCTAAAGGCGTTTTCACTCAGAGCCAGCGTGACTGTGGAACGGAGGAGGAGCTTAGCCAGACGCGCTCGTCAGCTGCAGTTTGAAGTCTGTTTGAAATAACGTACCTCATCACCCGAAACTAAACTTGATGAAGTGCTGTTTGAAGACACGTTGTTGTCACAGCTTCTTGAATCTTGACACATCCCGCCTGCCGTAGTTCCAACAGGCTGCAACGCACGTTTGAAAACGCGAGGCGCTAGAGAGCAGTATTCGTTTGGATGCAGAATAACATTTAACCACTAGATGGGAGAAATAATTCCACAGTGTGTCTTTAATTATCTGATTTGATCTGCGTCTGTTATGTTTGTGATCGTAACCACTGAAAGCGACATTCAGCAGCGGCTGAACGTGATGAAGTGTTGCTGTCTGAACGTTTCGTACACAGTTCTGTGCTGATGATTAAGAGAGCGGAGAGATAAGAGTTTAAACTCTCAAATGTCAAGAATTTCAATATTCGTACACATCTTTCTTACTTAACAGAGAAATACAACCTTCTGAATTCAGGCTTTTTTTATCATTCACAGAACTAAGACGAGCTAATTGTCTCGCTCACTGAAATATACCAAACAGCCGAGTTCAGTAAAGAAAGGACGGCATGTTGATGGAAAAATGAAACAAGTAATCAAAAGAAAAATCAATAATGAAAGTGTCTGAACTGTTTGTGTTAACGTCTCGCTGCAGCTGCTGGGCATCGTCCTGAGCTGCGTCTTCTGGAACCTGCTGGTGGACATGAGCGAGTCGGCGGACATGGTGGACTTCAAGCTGAAGAAGGCGGAGGTCGATTACGGCGAGCTGGACCTGGCCGGCGCCGGCTGGTGTATGTGCCTGCCGAGGGACGGCGGCTACCTGCCCGTCCCCGCCGCCGAGCCCGAACTGGACCCCATTGACGTTCACCTGGAGAAGCTGAAGAAGCAGGCGCCTCGCACGCACGCTCAGCTCCGGGAAATGCAGCAGTCCAGATCGGCCACGGGGCTGGACGAGGTCGACATCGGCCGGAAGCAGAAAAGGGAACACTGAGCGGTCTTTGTACCCTTTTATTGCCTTTTTGGGGTTTTTTTGCCTTTTTTTTCTGTCATTGTAATCATTTAATTTGTCGGAGTTGTGTTGCACTACTTAACGGTTGAACCTGTCAAGAGAAATTCGGCCAGCTAAAGGGATCAGACGTACTTTGGCGCCGCGATGAATTTGTTTACAACCTAATAATTGGAGGAACAACACGCGACATTGGCTGTTTTTTCTGTTTCTTTTTTTTATTCTTAGGGAAACTTTTGTCTTCTTTGTGAAAGTTGATGTTGAAGGATTTATGGCATTATGTCACATTTTAATTAAAAAAATCATTTTAGCCTTTGAAATTGAGCTACGTCTCATGTGCTAAAGCTTACCTCAGGCTGTTCGGAGAGCAGCCCAGTAGTCGGAGCACAGAACTATGTGTTGTACAAATTAAATGGTAGCTTGAGATGGCGTTTTTTTTCGGTGTCGGAGAAATAGGAATAGCCAAGTATGTCTTGCGTGTTAGCGTCATTGACAGATGTATAAAGTTTGTGTTATCATTTTGTTTTTATGATTTTTATTGGTTGTGTGCAATCGATGTACATTGTAAGACTGATAGTTGTGGAATAACATGGGACGCATGTTTTGTACTGTATATGAAGTAAAGTTAAAAAAAAACAAACAAAAACGAACAAAAAAAAACAAAAACTCGGTTTACATGTTAGCTCTCATCAGGGGGGCTTGAGTCTGCTCCATTTTTAACTAAACTTTTTATTCCATCTTTTCAAAAGGAACAACTATCCAAAATACAAATCCAGTGAAAAAAACTACTCTATTACGGTTTTTTGTATCTGAGTTATGCACTGTTTTGAGCTTCCCCCTAGCTCCTGCCTTGTATCAATCAACACTACTGTACTTGTTAATAAAGCTGAATTTGTCTACTGATTGTCGCGCTGAATCTTTGGTACGAACACTTTTCCTGCGTCGTTTGTTGTTTGCAGACAGCTCGAGGACGTCTTGTCCTTCAGCTCTTACAGAAACATGCAGAATGTGTTTTTACTATTGTATGTGCAGCATTGTTTGCATCCGTGTCTTGTAGTTCTTATTGGCAGAAATTCGTGTACGTGTGCAACCTTGAATCTCTGCAAGTAGCAGCGTTACTGTAATTCAATGACTTGAAACCCCCAATTTCTCATGATTTTTCTTTTTAAACGGCTAAAAGCGAATGCTGTCAATTCTTAAAGACTGATTCCACTTCCTCACATCCAGTTGAGACCGGTGAAATTACCTTACCTGCTTTTACGATATTATTTTATGAGGCACAAACTTTATTATAAACGTACAATCTTTAGAACAGTGTGTAACTAAAGTGGGCCTGTAAAGACGGACTGGTGAGTAGATGAGTCTCCGTGTTCGCTGTGAGGACGTTTAATGTCCCCGACAACCTCTGTAGTCTCATTCAGACACACATTTTAGAACAAAACTGGTAACCACACACCTTATTTCAGTCATTTAACCGATAACCTGCGGAAACAACTCTCAGACTTTGAGTCGAGGGAACTGGATGTGCAAAACTGATTTCCAGGTTTTAGGACAACAAACGACACAACTGTACTGGAGCTATTTTACAGCTGTAAATGAAAACACTGTGAACTGTGATGTGTGTATGAGGCTGTTCACTACTGAGGCAACACCACAAACTTTTTTTTAAAAAAACACATGAAAACACAAGAAAGAGAAACTCAGAGCTGCAGCGAAGAAGAGAGGAAGAGGAGGGAAACGTCTCATCAGCATCCAGAGAGAGGCAGAGAGATTACAGGCATGTAGTGACTCACGAAGGGATGAGTTTCAGTTTCTCTCCTCCACATTGCACCAACATATTTGTATTTCATTAACGAATAGAGATGTGTTCACAACTCGTGCGTTGTGCATGCACAGCTCGCCTCTGTCATTAGTCTAGTTTCAGCTATGACATACTTGTGTAGGCTAACCTGGAAGTTAGCATCGCCCTGGTTCCCTCCACATAAAGCCAATGGGAGCTGAATTGGATTTTGGATTATTGCAGAAAATAATCTCTGTGGCAAAATTAAATTAAATGTGTAGCAGTAAAAAACAGATGACATCACGGTCACATGACTTCAGCGTCACCACCACAACGCGTCTTACAGGTTGTAAAGTCAGAATCGTTTAATGTCCCCGACAACTTCTGTGGTCTCATTTCGACACTTGTTAGCAACCGTGCTAACAAACGTGTAAATATCTTCAGCTGAGGTAACCACACACCTTATTTCTGTCATGAAACCGATCACATGTGGAAAGAAACTGTCAGACTTTGAGTCGAGGGAACTGGATGTGCAAAAAACGCTGACTCATTTCCAGGTTTTAGGACAACAAACGACACTACTGTACTGGAGCTATTTTACAGCTGTAAATGAAAACACTGTGAAGTGTGATGTGTGTATGAGGCTGTTCACTACTGTGGCAACACCACAAACCTGTTTAAAATAAACACAAGAGAGAAACTCAGAGCTGCAGCAAAGAAGAGAGGATGAGGAGGGAAACGTCTCATCAGCATCCAGAGAGATGACAGGCATGTAGTGACTCACACATCCACATGATCCTGTAGATTCAGCCCTTGTTAGCTAAATGTTACTGGCCTTGTGTTACTTGGTATTGAATCAAAAAGAGTTTTTGTGGTATTGAGAAGATGGAGAGAATGAATGATTGACACAAACAGCAGTGAGAGCGAGTTATGCAGAATATTTCTCCCTCCCATCATCAAAAAAACCCCAAAGTGCCTCAATTACTGCTGCATGTAGCATCGCCTAATCATCAGCATCACCAATTTAAACACAGAGCACATTGCTTACAGTCTGTCCTCCCTCCTGGTTTGAGCTAATGTTTTTGTTGAACCAGAGTCGTCCTAGTCGTCACAATCAGATGTGAAATGCATCCAAAATGTACAGGATTTGTTGCTTCAAGTTTGCTGCACACACACAAACACACAAGTCATATTAATTCAGCTCACACGCAGCGCATGAATGCACACAGCTCTCCCTCCTCCTGCAGGTCATCGCTGCTCGTTCGCTTCTCACCTCTCTCCCCCCTCCTCCTCATCCTCATCACAACCATGATCAAGACACAGGGGGATGGAATAATTACGGCGGGGAGCTCGATGGCGTCAGCAGAAGAGATAAAAAAAAACACAAACACTCGACGGTCTGAGTGCAGGATGTGCGCACATCCAAACAAGCTGCGATTATTATAATATGGACATGAATGTTGTTGTTATGATCAGCGAGGGAACACACACACACACACACACACACACCATCTCAACACCCTTATCTGTCAGGGAAGGTATCACTCGTTGAAAAGAGAACATCTGTATTAAGCTCAGATAATAATATACAATTTCCTTGGAAACTGCTGAAATGATGCTGATGGTCAGCGCAGCAGATCTACAGACGGGTACGTCAGGTTGTTTTTGTTTTCTGTCCCAGCGTTCAGGTGACAAGGTGCTCTTACAACGGACAAGAGGAGGCAGAGTTCACCCAACACAACAACAGGAATATCTGACAAACACAACCCCAATAACACATGTTGTAGAGGTAGCAGTCGTCCTGTTTCAGCTTCCGGCAGCAGGTCTGCTGTGTGAACATGTTTGAGGTCTCCGCCTGGAGTCGACTCGGACCTCATCACCCTGTGAGTCTGCAGCTCTCCTCCAGAGCTTTCAGCTCATTGTTCAGCTGTGCAGTGAACTTCACTGTTGTGGTTCACTCTCATTGCATCAATTTCTGCTGCGGCAGGCAGCTGTTAAAAAGCCCTTAACACCCTCTGCACTCTCAGCGCTCAGCAGAAATCCATAGCTGGTGACTTGCTGGAGAAGATAGTGGAGCGTTTTAGCAGCTAGAAAAATCAGATGTTCCACTCAGGAGACCGAAGGCATTCATCAGGTGGACAGCTGGATGTCATATACACGTTATATGTTGTTGTGTACTATGAAAACATTTTTTAAAAATAGTTTGCATCCAGAATTTTACACAATGTAGGCCACAAAAGTAAACAAGCACACATCAGGTATCAGAACAACCCCTTCAAATGATCAGAAGCATTACAACAAGTTTGTTATTTGCTGTTTCTGTTTGTTTTCCCATTTTTGCACCTATTCAGTTTCCTTATTTGTGCTCTAGACAGGGGTTGCCCTCAAGATTTAAATAAAGGTTGACTGAATGAATCTGCAGAGCTTCAGCCCAAAGGATGCTAAAAGACAACACCCACCCGGCCACAGTCTGGAAGTATCTGCTGCCTCTCCTGAACTCATCAACAACCAAAAACCAAAAAATGATTTTGTGTGATAAATAAATGAACTGCAGTGCCTCTCTGTGGCTACCAGGGGTCAGACTGGGCCGGGGGGAATAAATGCATTAAATCAGCGAACGCCTCCACTTTAATCTCAGTTTCTGCAGCTTCTCGTGTGAAGAACATGTCTGGGAGGTAACTCCAACTCTCTTTCTCCCGACGTTCGCAGTGCCCACGCCTGTGTGCACCCTTGATTGAATTACCCACGTATCTGGCATCAGCGGCAGGGAGAGGCTGACCAATCTGCAGTCAATTTCACACTAAATGCTCCGAGTGCTGTGGGGTAGAAGACAGAGTCGATGCTCTCGCCGGTAGCGTCTCCCTCAAGGCTTCACTGACTGGTTACACAAGGGGCTTCTCATCGTACGTATCCCCCCGTGTCTCATCCTCCTACGTAACCTCTATATAGTTTCACCGCTCTTTATCTCTGCACCTCTTCAGATCTGCAGTCTCACTCCATTAGGTTTTAACAGACTGCCTTTTTAATAGCCCCGCTCGAGTCTCCTCCGCTGTCTGAGTTTGTACAATGTGAGGAGATTATCATCGACACAACCGAGCAAGCTTCAACCAGATTCATCGTGAAGAGCTGGGAGGTTTTTTTCTTTTTCTTTTCTTAGGGAGGAAAAGTCGGCGTCGTTTATCATTTTGAGAAGTAAAAGACTCTCCCGTCTCACTGGTGTTTGTGTTCGGTAGATGTTGTTTAGCGATAACCTGCTGTATTTTACTCCTCTGAGTGCAGATGTTTCACTTAATGTGCTCTGCGACTCCGTTAACGTTATTGATTTTCTCCCAGAAGCCTTCTTGACAACAGAGAGACAAGTTTGAGCTGCTGATTTAAGTCATCATCATATTTCAAATCATCATATTTACACAAAACACATCACCATCATCTGTTGTGCTGGTTTGATGGATTTCATGGATGGATGGCGATAATGAAGACGCCAGCTCGATATGCAGAAACACTCAGATTACTTTAGATGCGTCCGTTTGCATCTTCGGGCTTGATGAATGGCTGCCCATTAACAGTCGTTAAGGACACCGTGGGGTTGAGTTAGCAGTGACAGTTTAATCCTCTCTGAAGAAACTGGAGAGCTCACTTCCAACTATTTCATACATTTGTAACGCTTTAATGGTAAGAATGATCATTAATGCATGTGTGACTTCATGCATGAATTTAATGCAGTCCTTCATGAACTATCAGTAATGTACATGTTTCAGTAGTGTCTCATGCCACGGTGCTTCAATCACCGTGATGTCTGAGTTACGGATGAGGTTCATAACCAGCCTCCGAGCAGAAACAGATCCAAAAGACGGCAAGTCAGCGTCTTTGATAACGTTGAAAAGACTTACAGTGGAGAGCCTGAATGATCATTTGTTTGATAACCCTAAATGCAGACAGAAGAGCTGACAGCTTCAACACAGAAAGCTAGTTTTAATGAAAGCTGATGACCGATGAAGACGTGCAAAGTTCAAATCAGGACAAAACTCAGCAGAACGAAACAGGACAAACTGAACAGAGGGACCAACACAATCTCAGCCCACATTTATACATAGCAGGGTATTTAGAGAAACGAATATTTCCCCCCCTCCGTTTTCAAAAATAACATCGTGCACACAACATCGTTTTCAAAAAAGTTGTCATTTACATCAACCCGCATAAATACGCCGTCGAGCGCCATTCTAACTCTGCCAAACCTCTGGGCGGCAGTGTAGGGAGAAGGATAAAGCCATGCAAGCCAATCAGAATCCTCAGAATCAACAACAACGAATAACACGAGCGACTTCCTGTTCCTTTCAAAACAACGCTCACATGACGTTAAGCATTTTCTGGCGCATAGCCTAATGAGCGTGAGAAGCTAAAACCCCGTTTCTCCCAGCTGACACGACAACACATAACCGGAGTTTTTAGAAATAATCGTTTTCTGTGATAAAAACGGGGTTTTCGTGTAAATGAGAGGCCAAACCGCCTGGAAATATCTGCGTTTTCCCTTTGTGTAAACGGGGCTTTAAACACAAATGAACCTAATGAGGAGATGAGGTGCAGGTGGAGCGAGGCGGAGAAACACAGGTGAGGGAAATTAACGGGAAAACACTAGAAACAGGAAAAAGGCTGGAAAAGCTGGAAAACACAGGAAGGACTGAAAGGCTGATGGGGGAAAGCGCAGTGAACTCAGGTAACAGGGCTGGGCTCATAAATCAGATTCATCTCAGGTGTGGAGGGAAAATCAGGCAGGTGAGGAGGGAAAGAGCACAAACAATGAAACCAACATTTTACAAAAAGTTATAGGGTGGATTTAAACCCTCAACCTGTCAGCGTTACAAATGTGTGAAATAGTTTGGAACGAGCTTTCCAGTTCTGATGTCTTTCTCTAACTCTTCCCCACGGTGTCCTTAACGACTGTTAGATGAGCAGCCATTCATCAAATCTGACGACGCAGGGACACAAAGATGTGGGGACATTACAGTCATGCGTGATTCATGATGTACATCATCTTTAAAACATCTTCACCTGTAACTTTCAAAATGCAGAAGCTCCGTTAAAAACTGAGGAAAACCAAGAGCGAACAAACACCAGCAGCAGTTTTAGTATTAGATTATTTTGCTTTTTCAGTTGAGTTTGTTGGCTGACTGCAGGGCGTCACCGTGTGGCCTTTGCTCTGCTCAGTGGTGAGGAAAAATCAATAATGATGGTGCTCTTGCAACAGCTTAAAGGGTCAGTTCACACATATCACAAAAGAGCATATTCTCCCAAATTACTGCAGGAAGTTGATAGCTGTGAGGGTAGTTTTGTTTTTTTTCTATGCTGCAAACTTGAGACTCGTGCACATTTAACAAAGAGGAGTGACGGTGCGTGTCCACAGGGACGTTTATGGACGCTAGAGGCCGCGCTGCTTCCAAACATTACACGCTCGACCAGCCGCGAATCTGAAATAGTTCACTGGAATGTGCCTGAATGCATCTGAGGCAAGAAACGAGGCAGCTGCTGAATCTGTCTCTCTGTTAAAAAAAAATGGAGACAGTGGTTAGTTCTTATAGATTTTCAATAAGTAGCCTAGACTTTAACTTTATGTAAATGAAGACGGGGAAATTTGAACACGGCTTACATCCTGATTATTTCTAATATTCTGTAACCTCTCCATGTGTGCTGGGCTTGTGGAGCCCTTGCCTTGAGTTCACTGAGGGATGAAGGCTGATGGGAGAGGTAATGAAGGCCCTTTTTCTAAAATGGTCATATTTCATGATCATTATGAACAGTAATCATCAGACTGTGTGGCTCCTAGTAGAAGGCTGCAGTACCATTATCGATCCACCTCCACGTTCAACCTGCTGGAAATCTCCGGTTTTCTCAATAAAACAAATTATCCAAGAAGATGTATAATAGCACTCACATGGCTAATGGTGGCATTGTCCTGTGGAGCTTACCATGACCTGAGAATAAGAATAAATGGCTGAAACCTCTAGAGACTCTGTAATAAGGCTTGAAATAAAAGGAGTGAAGCTGCTCGACTTATGGAGTGAAGCCGCTCGACTCAAGGAGTGAAGCCGCTCGACTCAAGGAGTGAAGCTGCTAGACTCAAGGAGTGAAGCCGCTAGACTCAAGGAGTGAAGCCGCTCGACTCAAGGAGTGAAGCCGCTAGACTCAAGGAGTGAAGCCGCTCGACTCAAGGAGTGAAGCCGCTCGACTCAAGGAGTGAAGCCGCTAGACTCAAGGAGTGAAGCCGCTAGACTCAAGGAATGAAGCCGCTAGACTCAAGGAGTGAAGCCGCTCGACTCAAGGAGTGAAGCCGCTAGACTCAAGGAGTGAAGCCGCTCGACTCAAGGAGTGAAGCCGCTCGACTCAAGGAGTGAAGCCGCTAGACTCAAGGAATGAAGCCGCTCGACTCAAGGAGTGAAGCCGCTAGATTCAAGGAGTGAAGCCGCTAGACTCAAGGAATGAAGCCGCTAGACTCAAGGAGTGAAGCCGCTCGACTCAAGGAGTGAAGCCGCTCGACTCAAGGAGTGAAGCCGCTAGACGCAAGGAGTGAAGCCGCTAGACGCAAGGAGTGAAGCCGCTAGACTCAAGGAGTGAAGCCGCTCGACTCAAGGAGTGAAGCCGCTCGACTCAAGGAGTGAAGCCGCTAGACTCAAGGAGTGAAGCCGCTCGACTCAAGGAGTGAAGCCGCTCGACTCAAGGAGTGAAGCCGCTCGACTCAAGGAGTGAAGCCGCTCGACTCAAGGAGTGAAGCCGCTAGACTCAAGGAGTGAAGCCGCTCGACTCAAGGAGTGAAGCCGCTAGACTCAAGGAGTGAAGCCGTTAGACTCAAGCAGTGAAGCCGCTCGACTCAAGGAGTGAAGCCGCTCGACTCAAGGAGTGAAGCCGCTCGACTCAAGGAATGAAGCCGCTAGACTCAAGGAGTGAAGCCGCTCGACTCAAGGAGTGAAGCCGCTCGACTCAAGGAGTGAAGCCGCTCGACTCAAGGAGTGAAGCCGCTCGACTCAAGGAATGAAGCCGCTAGACTCAAGGAGTGAAGCCGCTCGACTCGAGGAGTGAAGCCGCTAGACGCAAGGAGCGAAGCCGCTAGACTCAAGGAGTGAAGCCGCTAGACTCAAGGAGTGAAGCCGCTCGACTCAAGGAGTGAAGCCGCTAGACTCAAGGAGTGAAGCCGCTAGACTCAAGGAGTGAAGCCGCTAGACTCAAGGAGTGAAGCCGCTAGACTCAAGGAATGAAGCCGCTAGACTCAAGGAGTGAAGCCGCTCGACTCAAGGAGTGAAGCCGCTCGACTCAAGGAGTGAAGCCGCTAGACTCAAGGAGTGAAGCCGCTCGACTCGAGGAGTGAAGCCGCTCGACTCAAGGAGTGAAGCCGCTCGACTCAAGGAGTGAAGCCGCTAGACTCAAGGAGTGAAGCCGCTAGACTCAAGGAGTGAAGCCGCTAGACTCAAGGAGTGAAGCCGCTCGACTCAAGGAGTGAAGCCGCTAGACTCAAGGAGTGAAGCCGCTCGACTCGAGGAGTGAAGCCGCTCGACTCGAGGAGTGAAGCCGCTAGACTCGAGGAGTGAAGCCGCTAGACGCAAGGAGTGAAGCCGCTAGACTCGAGGAGTGAAGCCGCTAAACTCGAGGAGTGAAGCCGCGAGACTCGAGGAATGAAACCGCGAGACTCGAGGAGTGAAGCCGCTCGACTCGAGGAGTGAAGCCGCGAGACTCAAGGAGTGAAGCCGCTAGACTCAAGGAATGAAGCCGCTAGACTCAAGGAGTGAAGCCGCTCGACTCAAGGAGTGAAGCCGCTCGACTCAAGGAGTGAAGCCGCTCGACTCAAGGAGTGAAGCCGCTAGACTCAAGGAGTGAAGCCGCTCGACTCAAGGAGTGAAGCCGCTAGACTCAAGGAATGAAGCCGCTAGACTCAAGGAATGAAGCCGCTCGACTCAAGGAGTGAAGCCGCTAGACTCAAGGAGTGAAGCCGCTAGACTCAAGGAGTGAAGCCGCTCGACTCAAGGAGTGAAGCCGCTCGACTCAAGGAGTGAAGCCGCTAGACTCAAGGAGTGAAGCCGCTAGACTCCGGCTGCTAAGTCATGAAGGTGATGATGTTTTCTCCCTCGGGAGGCTGGCGAAGTTATTCAAGCCGAAGAAAAATTCCTTTTTATTCCAAAAGTTGTAATGGAAGCAAGCCAAGAACGTATAATAAAACCTCAGAGGGCAGGAGTGAACGCACCCAGGTAAAGACTATCAGCTAGTAAAGTCGAGGCAGCGCTACACCTGGCGATCGATCTGCTGGGGAATCAGAGAGCAGAGGTTGTGGAGTGTGAAGAGAAGAAGAAGTCTGTCTGAGAAACAGTATATCTGAGCGCAAACGTACAATTTGAGCAGAAGCAGAGCGAATCTGAGTTTAAGGGCAGGGATTACACAATCTGAAGGTGTCAGTCCACCTGGAGGATGAATGCTAATGACTCTCGGGACCTCCTGAGTTTTAGTCGATATCTTTAATATTTAATGTCCCAAGAAACTATTGCGAAATTCAGTCCAAACATTTACGTTCCCCAGAGGATGAAGCACGCCGACCTCTGACCTTGACTTTCCCTCTTGAACCACAGACAAAAATTCAATGTTTTTACTTATTCAGTGAAATATTGATCTGCCATATAGACTGTCACGGACATTCAGAGGATGAATCTTAATGACTGTTTCTGTGGAGCCACCATGAGGTTGACATTTGTAGTTTTTTAGTGTCATGGTTAAAGTTGTGATTATGTTATTTCCTGTTTTATTTTAAAGTTATATCCTCAGGTGTCATGTCTCACTTTGCACTTCCTCCCTTTGTCTGTTTTCCCTTCGGCCTTTTTGCTCCTCAACTGTGTCTCCCTGTCCCATCTTCCTGTTGTGTGTTCTTGACTTTTGTTTCCTGTTTCCTCAGGTTATTCTGTTTTATACTTGTTATTTTGCATTTTCTAGACTTCTGGATCACAGCTTTCTTTATCAAAGCTCGCCTTTTGTTTCGTTACCCGCCTGCCTGTGTGTTTTGCGTTCGCTTCCCCTTTGTTTCAACCTCGACAGTTCAGATATTCATTTACTCCTCAAAAGGGTTTCAAAACGTTTCCTCTAGCGCCATCATCAGGGCAAAAAATGTCTTCATTACTTTGGTTTAGCTGTATTTTGTGTTAGCAAATATGAGTATGCTGTACTAAGTTGTCAACATTATACCAGCTCATCATCAGCGTACAGTTGTATCACGTACAGAGTCACAGATGTGGGTACGGAAACGTATTGCATTCACTTGATAAATTTATTTTTCGGTTTGTTTCACTTAGTAATTATTTCTGTTTTTCTGAGTAATTTATTTTTCTGTTTTTCAGAGTAATTTTTTTTCTTCTGTTTTTCGGAGTAATTTTTTTTCTGAAATATCGAGATACTTCGAACTCCGCGAGAACATCCAACCTGTAACAGACTCCCGTTCTCCCGTGGACCATGTCGTGGACCTATGGTGACTCCTGCCCGCACATACATGCCTTGACAAACTAATGATAATACCATCTATATGACTTAAAGACAGGACTATCTCCCAGTGTCTTAAACCCAGATCAAAGTAAAACTTGATTAAACTGAACAAGTCGGTCATGTTTGTAACCATGAAGTCGAGCTCTCAATGAATGAATGGATCTTCAAATGCTCCGTAAACTCAGGAAAAAAATTAGTCCGAAAAACAGAAAAAAAAAATTATTCAGAAAATCAGGAAAAAAATTACTCTGAAAAACAGAAAAAAAAATTACTCAGAAAAACAGAAATAATTATTCAAAAAAACAGACAAGAAATAAATTACTCAGAAAAACAGAAATAATTATTCCGAAAAACAGACAAAAAAATAAATTACTCAGAAAAACAGAAAAATTTGTCCAAAAAACAGACAAAAAAAAAATTACTCAGAAAAACAGAAATAATTACTCCGAAAAACAAACCAAAAAATACATTTATCAAGTGAATGCAATACACTTCCGTATGTGGGGCTGTGTAAATGTTTTAAAAAACAAAATAAGAATATACGTCATGCCTCACCAAGATACGTAGTGACTATGTCATAAGCTTAGAAATGAAGGGAGTGAAAGAGGTTAACAGCTGTAAACAAACGTTGTCAACTGAGCACTGGTTTCTTTCTAACGTACTTGTGTCCAAACCCAGTAAAAATAATTGGCTTTTGAGTCCAAAATGGTGATCCTTGCCGATTCAGATCAGGTCCGTCACCGCTCCTCTCTCCAACTCCGAAATCTATTTTTAACCCACGGCTTGTTTTCACGAGCAGCATCCTGTAACTTCCTACCCTTCATCACTTTTTCCGCGATGCTATATATTGACCTGCTGGTGCTGTTTATTGAGGGATTTTCTATCGGGGGGTTTGCTGTCAACCATATTCTGAAACAACTTCCTGCCTGGAGCTCTCTGCTGAGTCCTAGTTTGCCCGTTATTGAACCAGTCATGGGAGAGAGAGAGAGAGAGAGAGACAGAGAGCCACTCAGACAGACAGATAGACAGACAGACAGACAGAAATGGAAAGGAGCTTTCCTCTTTGCTGAGTGTGTTGGAGGTCCACTGGCATGTTTTCATTGACGCGACCCTCTGAGCAGCAACGGCCTTTTCTGATTTCACTCATTCCAGCTGACAACTAATCCAGGTAGGTTTTCTTTTCTTGCCTGTTTCTCTGCACCATTGACTCCTCTGTCTGTCTGAGCTGAAACTTACTCAGCCTGTCGACTCAGAGATGGCATTTATTCCCACAGTTTAGGCCTCGCTCATGTACTTTATGAGCCTCACAGTCAGTGATGTGTGGAGAAAACTCTGTTAGACGTTGCACTTTGCAGAAGTAGATGCTCACTGAGGCATGTTGGCTACGCAGCTTCTTATATCTTCTATATCTTCATCTGTAAATACAATAATCTGTGCACCCACCTATTGAGTCAGTACATGAGGGAATGTGCGAAGGTTTAAAGTTTGCAGATAAAGTGTAAGGCGGTCACTTTGTCAGGGTTTGGGGTTAAAATGATACCTAACCCACATGGTCATCCTCCTGTACGACATTTACTTGCTTTATTTTCTGCACAAAATATATTTCATTCGTCACCGTCCGCAAACAAAGCGTATAAAATAAGCTTTTAAAAACTTCCCAGAGAAGTCGATGACACGTACAGTAATTCCTTTAAACTTACTGAAGCACTAATGAGCACCGTTTAACTTAATAACCTCGCTCTCGCTGCACACAACCGATTTAATAGCTGCACAGAAATGACACTTAAAGTTTTAAGTAGCTGCCTCAGAACATTAAACGACTGGTGCATGTGTCTCGATACAGAACAGATTATTAAAGTTTCTAAGTTAACGCTTGTTGAGTGACCGAACAAAAAAATACAAGTATTAATGTTCAGGATTGAATTAAATGTTCCTCGTTTTTTTATTAGTCTTAGTCCGAATACCTGCAATACGAAACCCTTATTACCATTTACACTCTGCGTTAAGTGCAAATAAACATGTTAGCATGCTAAACTAAGGTGTTAACTTCATACCTGCCAAATCATCAGTCATGCATGTGCAGAAGTGAAGATATTGTGCTACAACATTACTTTGGTACAAGTGAGAGTCACACATATAGTACTTAAAGTATCTGATAGTAAAAAAAAAGTACAATATCTGCCTCCAAAATGTGGTGAAGTAGAATAAAGTACAGTTCCTCTACACAATCCTTGAGTAGAGGCATTTTTGTATTGGTTTTTATGACATCCCACTAGCTGTATATTGTGTTTAGTGCTAATGAGCTAATGTTAGCATGCTAAACTAAGGTGTTAACTTCATACCTGCCAATCATCAGTCATGCATGTGCAGAAGTGAAGATATTGTGCTGCAACATTACTTTAGTACAAGTGAGAGTCACACATATAGTACTTAAAGTATCTGATAATAAATGTGCTAAAGTATCAAAAGTACACAATAAAATTCATTTTTTTATAAAAGTTAAAAGTAACTAGTAACTAAACTTATCACATGAATGTAAAAAGTACAATATTTGCCTCCAAAATGTGGTGAAGGAGTATAAAGTACAGTTCCTCTACACAATCCTTCAGTAGAGGCATTTTTGTATTGTCGTGAGTGTTTTTTGGTTTTTATGACATCCCACTAGTTGCATATTGTGTTTAGTGCTAATGAGCTAATGCTAGCATGCTAAACTAAGGTGTCAACATCACACAATATAACAAAGATGAAATAATATCAGGTTAAATTTTCTTTGTGAGTGTCAAACATGTTGAATTATCCTCCCAGAGAGTCACAGTTATTAACGTATTCGCTCGACAGACTGACCTGGTTTTTTCAGTGCACATTTGTGCCCGTTGCTATTTGCCAAAGACTCACATCCAGCTGCATGCACGCTGACGGAGCGCACGAACACATCACCCCCCCCGAGTGCACGTGCGCATGTTTATGTGTGAGCGTATGGAGGTTTTGGAGGCAGGAGGGAGCCCATCGATCGGGGGGCAGCCTGCAGCTCTCGCTCCAGCTGCCCACTGGGTGTGAAGGACACTGATGTGACAGCGCTAATTACAGAGGCAGGAAGCCAGCGCTACAAACATTCACAGCAGCAGCTCAACTGGGCTCTGCTGGGCTAAACCCATCCTCCCAACAGCCACTTTACACTTCTCGTCCCTCTCGGGCGGACTGGAGAGATATTATCCACACAGAGCGAAGTGAAAAGGAAACACTGCCTTCACTTGTAGGATGCAGAAATCAGGCAAGGTGCAGTGAAACAGAGATTAAAAAGCTCACAGAAACTCTAAATGTGGTAATTTTGTGCAATTTGCCGAGTAGGCCTGAAACACGACCGTCGCAAATACAAATCCAAGACGCAATTTCATGCTAACTAAAAATGTGGCACCTCATAACATTACATTACATACATTTATGTCTTGCTGAAGCATTTTTCGCTGTACGGCAAAGTTTGCAAAAGCAGTAAGATCACGTAACCTGAACCAGAGACGATAACACCCGGCTGTAACACGCTACCAGCTGCTAGCGAGATACGAATATTACGACCAACGACTTAAAGGCGATCTATGATTTAACTCTCTCACTCACTCGCTGTCTCTCAGCATCTTCTTCGGTCTCTTCACCTCTTCATTATGTCCGTAGACGTAGAGGCTGCTGAGCTCGGTTCCAGTTCTGGTAGCACATCCCGACCCCGACCTTCAAAGCTACCGTGAAAGCATCGTTAACGCCGGCGCTCCCCGGTGGAGCAGACAGACTTGGCAGCAGTTACCGGTTTCAGGAAACTCTGTATGTCACGGAGAGTTGAGTCTCCATAAAAATATGATCCAGTTTCACCAAGATGAAGCTACAACGCACAGAAACAAGTGACAGGAGACACCGATCACCTTATAACCAATCAGTGTGCTGTCGAGATGATTTTGAAGCTGTAAGGTATAAAATTTAACTGTTTTAGTTCAGCTACAAACCAAAAACATCCACCTGACTCGTGCAGGTTTGATGTAGACTTGTGTAAAAGCAACCGCTTAACGGTTTAACAGTTTATTTGTTGTTGACTATTCATTTATTTTATCTAAATCTGCATCAATAGATTTTTTTGTCCGCTTGTAAAAAAACAAATCAACTTTTAGCTCTTTAGCTGCTAATTACTCCATTATATTCACAAGCTAGTCGCTAACCTCGCCCGCCTGCTGCTTGGTACCGAGCAGGTGTGCAGCTTTATTATAGCACCTGTGTAATGGTGAGGGAATATTTTCAGATAACAATAGTGATAATTACAGCGTTAGCTTCGCCCACATTGTTACCCTTCATCCCATATTGTTCTTTAGTCTGGTGGAGTTGTGGCTCAGTTATCACACAGGTGTCACTCATAACATTAACAATGGATGCACTCTGTCGGGGGGCGCTGTGGCTCAGGTGGCCGAGCGGATTGAACGCTAATCAGTCAGATAGCAGGTTCGATCCCCGGCTGCTCCGGTATGTCAGCATAGAAATATCACGGGGGCACTTTAGATAGAAAGCACCGTGTCGCTCCTGATTGGCATCTTGCATGGCCGCCTCTGCCATCAGTGTGTGAATGTGAGCGTGGCATGTGTTGTAAAGTGCTGTGAGTGGCTGTAAAGACGGTCCATTTTGCAGCAAACGAGTGTAAAAACTTGGAAAGGCGGCAGGAACGTTTTAGGATGACGGATACGCAGCGGAGACAGTTTCATTTATTGGAAAGCATCGAGGTTCTGGTAATGTGCGTGTTAGTTCTCACTGAGACATTAAATGGAAACCGAGCCACCATTAACATAACTTACACTTTAATCCGCCGTCTTAAAAACATTAAAGCATTACTCAGTATTTATTATGTCATTAGGGAAAGTAAGTGCGGTGTGACAGAGGGTCGTTCAGCTGCATATTTTTCAGTCCAGTTTTCAGGAAGATTTGTCTGAAAAGTAAAACAACTGCAGCAGAAAGCAGACGGACGAAAAGAACAACTAAACAACAGCAACAGGAATAACAGGCTTCAATAAACTTCATATTGATTGATTTAAATAATTTAGGCCTAACTTAAGGGAGTGTTGGAGTCGATCTGTCCTCATTCTGGTCGATATATTTGCAGACAAGTTCACAGTTGCCTTCTAATAACTTCAGCAGATTCACTTCACATCCACACGCGGGCAAATTCAAATTTCTAAAGCCTGCGCTGTAAATAATCCAGTGAATGAACGTATGTGATCTCTAACCTAGAACAGGGTGGCCCCTAAACATCGCTCGATGTGCGAAGCGGCTCCACGTGCGACAAGTTATCTTCACGTTTTGTTTTAATTAAGCACATTTCCATCGACTCGGCCTCGCTTTTTAATTATTTTCCCATTGATCTGCGCTGTAACCCGACATGCAGGTCAGCGAACAAGCTGCAGGCACACACACACGTGCACTTAAAGCACTGAAACACACACATGCACCCATATTACAGGTGCACTGGTGAACACACATGCACACATTCATACAGAAGCGTTGCATTCACTTGATAAATTTATTTTTTGGTTTGTTTTACTGAGTAATTATTTCTGTTTTTCTGAGTAATTTATTTTTTGTCTGTTTTTTGGAATAATTATTTCTGTTTTTCTGAGTAATTTTTTTTCCTGTTTTTCAGAATAATTTTTTTCCTGATTTTCTGAATATTTTTTTTTTTCTATTTTTCTGAATAATTTTTTTTCTGTTTTTCAGAATAATTTTTTTCCTGATTTTCTGAATAATTTTTTTTTTCTGTTTTTCGGACTAATTTTTTTCCTGAGTTTACGGAGCATTTGAAGATCCATTCATTCATTGAGAGCTCGACTTCATGGTTACAAACATGACCGACTTGTTCAGTTTAATCAAGTTTTACTTTGATCTGGGTTTAAGACACTGGGAGATAGTCCTGTCTTTAACTCATATAGATGGTATTATCATTAGTTTGTCAAGGCATGTATGCGCGGGCAGGAGTCACCATAGGTCCACGACATGGTCCACGGGAGAACGGGAGTCTGTTACAGGTTGGATGTTCTCGCGGGAGTTCGAAGTATCTCGATATTTCAGAAAAAAAAATTACTCCAAAAAACAGGGGAAAAAATTACTCACGAAAAACAGAAGAAAATAATTACTCTGAAAAACAGACAAAAAATAAATTACTCAGAAAAACAGAAATAATTATTCCAAAAAACAGACAAAAAATAAATTACTCAGAAAAACAGAAATAATTATTCCAAAAAACAGACAAAAAATAAATTACTCAGAAAAACAGAAATAATTACTCAGTAAAACAAACCAAAAAATAAATTTATCAAGTGAATGCAATACGCTTCCGTACATTCACACTGTGCACTTTAAACATATGTGTGTTTTCACTTTGACTGTTTGAAACGATGTGCCGTCTCTCTTCCTCTGCAGGATGGAGCATGGAGACAGAGGGATGGGCGTCTCTCACCTTCGCTATGAGGAGGAGGAGGGTGAGTGTGTGTGTGTGTGTGTGTGTGTGTGTGTGCAGACAGACCCCTCTGATAATAGACACAGGAAATTAAGTCATTACACCCGTCGTCCTAATGTCTCTGAATACAATCATGCGTCAGCCGATAATTCACACCAACTTAAAGTTTTCTAATTCGTCTCTTTGTTGCTAATTTGTTCGGAGAGTTTGTGTGGGCGACGATGTTAATCGACTGCAAATTAGCTTGTGTGTATGCATGTTTGTGTGTGTGTGTGTGTGGTCACACTGTGCTGCAGGTTCACGGGCGCCGTTCTTCTTTCCAGACGTTTCAATATTGGTCTGCGTCTCCCTTTTGTTTAGTTATTCCATGTGGAGTTTTGTGTGTAATTAGTTTTTAAAGTGACAACTTAATTGCCGGCAGATGATCCAGGCTCTTGTCGATTATACAAGCCATATGCTGAATCACGGGGAAGCTGCAGGACTGAATAGATTCGGTTTCTACACGATTCTCCCAGAGATCACTGCGGTTGTTAATAAGCAGACATGATGAAACATTGTGTATTCAGTTTGTTAATTAAGGAACTCATTAGACAATCAGTCAGTCAATGATTTTGGGGGCTTTTCATGAAACCTTCATCTTAGTCGTCATGTTACTAACGTAGAAACATCCGTATCTGTCCCCAGACCATCAGTCCATCTACATCGGCGTTCCGGTGCCTCGAGGATATCGACGTAAACGCCGGCGAAGGCGCTCCAGTCGCGAGTCTTCCGACATGGAGCGGGACAGACGCTACAGCCACCACAGACACCACGAGCCCGAGCAGGACCGCTACAGAGACATCGACATAGAGGAAGGACTCATGGATTCAACTGAGCAGGGTCTCCAAGACATCAACCGCACAAGTAAGTTCTCACCGGCTCAGGCCCGGTCCAGTTTTCCCTCCTGGTTCTGCCCCCTTTCATCTGGATCCGCACCAAAAGTTAACGGGGTCTATTCTCGACCGAGAGCCATCCTCCGTCCAAGTTTCGTGGAAATCTGCGGCGTAGTTTTCGTGCAGTCCCGCCGACAAACCAACCAACCGACCGATAACTAACAAGCGGACGCGGGTGACAACGAGAACTGTGTTACTGTAGAATAAAGGAAAGTGAAAGGCTTTCTCAGGGTTAGAAATCAAAGAAAATGATGGAGGTGACGGTTGTTAAGAAATCCCTTTCTCTCAGCCTGCTTCTATTATTAAGAGGAAACTATAAAAAGCCTCTAATAAAACTTCTGCCTCTTGCTGAGAGCTGTGATTACGGGGAAGTAAGGCTGCAAATCTTTGACGAATAACTCAGGTGCAGTCTGGTGTAGAGAGCAGGTCGTCTGCAGAGAGCTGCCACTTTGCAAAGGATTGGCACAGACATGCAACACACTGTGTCCTGTATTACAATATCGTTGCATTTTCCCACCTTGTGCGTTTGATTTGATTTTGCTTCCTTCCAGCAGTTTGAGCAGCGAAACAGCAGGAGTCTGAAACACTGAGGGTTTGTAGCTTCTGCAGTAATGAGTCGCCTGACAGAGCACCGCTGCTGATTTGGCCGGGAAAGTTGTCCTGTCTCGCTAAATCGATGTCAGTAGCAATGCAGCAGAGGTGTGTTTTACGACGTCTGGATAGTCTGAACCCCTAAACGCAGTCTTTTAGAGCGGGTGGGCCTCAGAACACGACTATAAATAATGCATGCGGTGCCGTTATCTGTCGGAGGATCACAACAGGGGCAAAAGAAAAATGTACGAATCAACAACAACGGGAGAGAAAATCCACCGACCCACTGAGTGAAAGTCAAGAACTCGGGGGAAAATAGACTCTGATGTTCCTCGTTCTGAGAGAAAGCATTAACCCACCGAGCAACAACATCCGAAAGACGTCCAATAGTGAGATTTTTTCTTCAACAGACGTCTAAAAAAGTTTTTGTGAGGGCCAAAGTTTAGCTACAGGATGGATTCAAACCCTGAGCATCAGCCTCAAGGGCCTGCTTTTTACCAGGTGAGCTATTCATCAGCTTATGTAGCATGTTAACTTTGAAATATGAGCCCAGCTGATGAAGGTCGGATCACCAAAACATGGTATTTTATAAAGCTGACGAATTAGTTGTCCTGGTAAAGCACATGCCTCATACAGGCTGCTGAGGCTGATGCTATGCTTTTGAATCCGTCCTGTGGCTTTTTGCTCCATGGATTAAAATTTGGCCGTCATAAAAACTTAGATTTTCTTTAGATGCCTGTAACTGAAGCTGAAAAGTCTTTTCAACGTTGGATGTGTTTTTGCTCGGTGGGAAGTAAGTTGTGTTGAGTCTGGAGGAGTTGGTAGACGATCAAATCGTTTCAGTTCCTCAACTTTTTCTGGCTTTCCCAAACCATCAGAGGCTGAAATAGGTCGACCCCACAATTTTTAATAATTCAATTAAAGTAAAATAATTCAACTAATATAAAATAATTCACTTTCTGTATTTAAATCAGATTCATTCTTCCCCCTGCAGTGGCTTCAACGCTCCCCCAGTTTGAAAACCACTTTTCTCCATCCAACAATGTTTAAATGGTCGTGAATGTTGCTCTTTTTCTCTGGTTTGCACACGATTGATTTCACCAGCGCTCGTCATTCAGAAAAAACAACTTCTAAGTGGAATTCACTGTTTGTCGCTGTCAATAAACAGCTTCAATACAGTCGACTTGACCCGTGTTCAGTAATTACCGTACAAGCCTGGTCTATACGTTAGCGGCGCTGACAGCTCATTACTCTGCAGCACCGCTCATGAATATGTTGGAGGGCAATTTAGCCTCTGTGCATCAGTGAATTGGATTCTTAGTGCAGCGGGCTCATGATTGAATACCTATAATCAGGTAGTACTATGTGATCTGGATGTAGGTATCAATACTGCGATCGTTTCTGCTGGTGCCGTACAGGAAGTGTACATGGCGTGACATTCGGCAGCCTGCAGCTGGTTCTCAACAGGGTGTAAGTGGAGTCGTATTGGAGATCATAACGAACAGTCAGGAGTGACGGGGTCAGTTTGACTTAAAGGGTTAATTCACCTGAAAATGAAAAACAAAACGGGGTCGCAGCAATCTCCGAAAAACAACAGGTGTAGACGGGGATTTCAATACAGCTCGTCTGGGATAATCCAAGCTTCTGGAAGCCCCGAAGTCCCGACTTGATTAAGCTAAAATCTTCAGTGTGAGTGCTAAGCTAACAGGCTAAAAGCATCTGAAAGACGTCTTCACTAATGATCCAAGTGACGTCGTTACAGGGTTCAAATTCAAGTTTTTACAACGCATTTTTAGACATTTTTTCAACTTTGGCCATCATAAAAAACTTCTTTAGACGTCTGTTAAAGTTTAGCTACAGGATGGATTCAAACCCTGAGCATCAGCCTCAAGGGCCTGGATTTCACCAGGTGAGCTATTCATCAGCTTATGTACCATGTTAACTTTGAAATATGAGCCCAGCTGATGAAGGTCGGATGACCAAAACATGGTATTTTATAAAGCGAACGAATAGTTGTCCTGGTAAAGTACATGCCTCATGCAGACTGCTGAGGCTGATGCTATGCTTTTGAATCCGTCCTGTGGCTTTTTGCTCCATGAATTAAAATTGAAAATGAAAAACAAAACGGGGTCGCAGCAATCTCCGGAACAACAGGTGTAGACGGGGACTTCAATACAGCTCGTCTGGGATAATCCAAGCTTCTGGAAGCCCCGAAGTCCCGACTTGATTAAGCTAAAATCTTCAGTGTGAGTGCTAAGCTTACAGGCTAAAAGCATCTGAAAGACGTCCGATGGAGACGTCTTCACTAATGATCCAAGTGACGTCGTTACAGGGTTCAAATTCAAGTTTTTACAACGTATTTTTAGACATTTTTTCAACTTTAACAGACGTCTAAAGAAGTTTTTTATGACGGCCAAAGTTTAGCTACAGGATGGATTCAAACCCTGAGCATCAGCCTCAAGGGCCTGGATTTCACCAGGTGAGCTATTCATCAGCTTATGTACCATGTTAACCTTGAAAGATGACCAAAAAACATGGTATTTTATAAAGCGAACGAATAGTTGTCCTGGTAAAGTACATGCCTCATGCAGACTGCTGAGGCTGATGCTATGCTTTTGAATCCGTCCTGTGGCTTTTTGCTCCATGAATTAAAATTTGGCCGTCATAAAAAGCTTTGATTTTGAACAAGTTAGCGTGCACCCTGTCTGGAGCTGGTGCACGAGCTTGAACGTGGGTCACGGGTGTAAATTACATCTTCAAATCAATTTGGGATCTTCCAGAGATTTGGATTCTGAGCTGTACGGAGCCGTCTTATGTTATTTCTACTGTTCAATACAGTTGCTCCAGAAATGTTCTGTGGACTTTCCATCAACATGTCGGTGAGGAGCAAATAAAGAAGGCTACAACTAGACCTGTTATTCATCATCTCCTTTCCATCCAGTGTCTCCGGCGGCCGAGCGGCTACGCTACATCCTGAACGAAGACGACGACATGCCCACGCCGACGCTCTTCACCGAGATGGACACTCTGCAGCGAGAAGGAGACGAGCTGGAGTGGAAGGAGTCTGCCAGGTTGGAGGCCGCACTCACAATCACACAATGTCTGCTCACATATATCGTGTCTTTGTACAGTTAATTAGCTCTGTCAGCTGTCTAGCTGGTATAAATGCAGAATTAATCCTCCGACTAAAAGAAAACTGAAGTGGAAATAGTTGCTGGACCGTTGAAGGATGAAAAGAGTTTTACAACACTGTTATTCTGTGAGCATCTACGAGCACTGTGTCCCTCCAGCCGAGCTCGAAGCTCAAAGACATCTCTCCGGTTGTGTATTCCTCACCTCTGTTTGCTCTTTTGGTTGCCTTCAGGTGGGTGAAGTTTGAAGAGAAGGTGGAGGAGGGAGGAGAGAGATGGAGTAAACCGCACGTGTCCACGCTGTCCCTGCACAGTCTCTTTGAGCTCAGGACGTGTCTCCAGACGGGGACGGTGCTTCTGGACCTGGAAGGCTACTCGCTGCCTCAGATAGTTGGTGAGATGTTGAAGATGTTGTTCATTTTCTATGAAGCTAGCAAACCAAACTCTTCCCTCACTGACGTATTTCACAGGAAGTTGTTCTCCAGAAGTTTAGCTCCCGTAAAAACCCCAGAGTGCAATATTTCTGTGAACGTCACACCACACTGGAAGCGCTTTCTAAATGGCTCCCCCGAGTTAAATTGCTGTGACGCTCTTTCTCGAGTGTCTACCTAGAAAAATGACAGAACAAACATCATAAACAAGCATTTTACAGCTTAAACGCCAAAAACAGACCAGTTCTTTTATTTATTTCTTGGTGAAATTTGAATCTAGAGTCTAACGCCTTGGAATCAGCTTGTTTATGAACCGTCGTGCGTCCCACAACACCTCATCTCTAATGTGTTTTACATTATAACGTCTGTATTACTGGTTCGTAAGTAACTCGTTAGTCAACTTGTGACTTGTTAGACTAGTTAAGATGAAAACTGCGCCGAGGATTGCACGCCTTTCTTTATATTTATCGACTCTACTGACATTGAATAGCATATTCTAAAGCCCGTCATGTGTAACTCTGCAGGCTAATAACAGGAATGACAGACGCCTTCACAGCTCCTTATTGTTCATCTTTTATGTTTACTTACAAAACAGTTTGAGGTACGTGACAGGTAGCAGCTGGGTCATTCCATGAAATCGGTGCCTTTTCAACTTTGAAAAGTTAAAATTTAAATTATATTTAATAGCTATTTTTTCAGTAGCCAGGAATTAAAGACAGTTTAAAATGACAAGAAATTATATTGTGCCATCTCAGCTATGGAATTTCATATTTTATAACTGTTTTAGTCAAGTCCTGTTACTGGAAAGGTAACAGGGTTGACAGTAACAGGGTTGACCATTTCAAGCTAATTTGCCCATTGCTAGCTAAAACAAATGTTAGCTAAAGCACATGCTATGTACTTTGAAAGGAAATTACATGTACATATTGATTATATTATGAGAAATAAATAATTGTTTGGATTTATATGTTAAAAAATGGTAACAGGGTTGACATTGTATGCTTGTCCCCCTGGTTCAACCTTGAAAAAACATCAAAAATAGCACATCAGAGATGAGCAAAACTTACTTGTCACTGAGCTGTTAGCATCCTGGTTCAGAGATGATGCAACCTCCTGTAAATCATGTCAAATCTAGAATGTACCGTTATTTTGATAGGGTTTTTTGGTTAGGGTAACAGGGTTGACATAAAATTAGGGGACACCGATAAATTGGTAAATATTTATTACAATTAATATATATTTTTACCAAAAACACTGTTTTACAATAAGATCATACTTAAAACAATATGTAAATGTGAACATTTTAACATTTTGCCAACATTTTACAAATTAAAAGTCCTGCTGACGTACAACAACAACAACAGTGAGGGACAGGCCAAAAACCTCACCCTCATCAGCTTAAAAATCGTTTTTATTATTTAAAATAATATTTAATTGATTTTAATTTGATGTTTTATTGAGGAGAGAAGACATGGTAATGTTATATTTTCAAATTACATCTTTGACTGATAATTTCTTGGGGACACAAAAGGCACCGATTTCATGGAATGACCCAGCTGCTCGGCCTTTTTGGCTGCTAATGAGCCGACCGTGAACTTCGCCGAGTTTAGAGAGACGCCTTCGTGAAAACGAGGAAACAGCCTCGTAAAGCCGACAGTACGTCACGTCTGAACTCCTGAGTTACGCCTACACGCTGACGCTACACAACCTCACGTACGCGTCAGGAAGTCGCCGTGTGTCGACCGCAAAGAAGCTGGAGAGAAACAAAAGATGGCTCACGGTTCATGCTCCGCTCTTATCTGGTCCGTCCATTTGCCTCCTTGAGAGCACACCAGACATTATCTGCACACAGCTTCGTTTACTTTACGTATATTCCTACACCATCACAACCTACGTTCGCCCTCCGTGTTGTTACGTGTTGAAGCATGTACAAAGAGTGACGACCACTTTCCCCTCCACACTGCTCGGCACATGCTAAAACGGAAGCTGCACATGCGTTCGTATCGAGCGCTCAATACGTCAATTAAGCAATCGATGGAACAGAATCCATCACAGCGGTTCCCAGCTCTGTAGAGCACATCGCAGTTTGTACATACATGAACACACATTGACGATGTTGGTTAACATTTTACTTTTTTTCCCACGAGAGATTAGAAGAACGGTTTCAGTTCGTATGTTGGAAAATAGGTCACGCGTGGCTCGGTCTCACGTTCTGTCCGATGTCCTCACGCGACGTATGAATGTGTCCCTTTTTTTCCAGACGACATCATCGAGAGACAGATCGAGGAGGGCATGATCTCTCCGGAGCTGAGGGACAAGATCAGCTTCGTCCTGCTGAGGAAACATCGACACCAGACCAAGAAGCCGATCCACCGCTCGCTAGCCGACATCGGCAAATCCAGCTCTTCTACCAGTGAGTGTGGCTCTATATACCAGAAAAATGACATTATGGGACCAATATTTCCTCTAGGACGAGACTTTACTGACCTACAACACGAGCTAAGTAATAATTATCAGGTCAGCTATAGAACACTGATTCCCTTCTTTCATTGTTTACTCTAAATCTATGATTAACGATGCGATACGCAGCGTAGAAAGCATTTTTTACGACATGCCATCACATGGAAATACACCCCGGCTCCGCTCTGATCCCACGTATAATCCTGCAGCCTGTGAGAAATCCATTCTGCTGTTTATTTGACTGACTTGGTGAACGAGTGAAGTCAACAAGGCTCACATCCTCCACAGGGGATGTATTAATGTTTGATGAGTTAATTACCGCCGTAACATTTCCTCATCTCATCCGGGCAGGGTTGCACACGGCCAGATAAATCACAAAGCGTCACCTCCTCCGACTCTGTCACTGTTTGTGTCTGTTTACGTTTCCACCCCCCTCTTTTTTTTTTTCCTCGCCAGGTCGGAACGTCGGGCCGAGAGGAGCGCCGGGTCCGGGGCCGGCGCCCAACTTCAACCGATCCACGGAGGACCTCCGGCTGAAACAGCAGCCTGCTGCGTCCAACTATGGACGCCTGCGTGAGTCCATCTGTGTCACTTTAGTTTCATTGTATGTCTGTTTTCCTTCCTCTTTTCTTCACCAGGCTGATTTTTCCCTCCACACCTGTGCTGCTCCGCCTCGCTCCAGCTGCCTCTCACTCCCTCGTTAATTCAGTTTGTATTCACGTCCAGTCACTGTCGAGTCGATCTGTCGAGTTTCCTTATCCTGGATAAACTTCATCCAACGATCGCTCCGCCTGCTTCACCGTGACAATCTTGTCTCTCTTACCGTCTCATCATCATGAGAAGATCCATTCTTTGGAAGAAACCCGGTTTGGTTTTCGTTTCCTTCCTGTCGCTTCCTTCCAACAACCGGACGCTGAAGTCCAGCTGACTCGGTCTTCAGCTCTTCGGTTCAGTCGGTTTTGCTCAAATCAATTACATCGTTCGAGGCCAGCTCCTAATTTGGAACCACGGGAAAATAAACATACCATTTTCACTATTTTCACAAATCTAATGCCGTTTCTCCACCGACAGTACCAGCTCGCCTCGCCTCGACTCAGCTCGCCTTTTTGCGTTCCCATTACTGAAATCTGGTACCTGGTACCTGCTAAAGTGGTGCTTTTTTAGTATCACCTCCGTATAAGTTCCAACCGAGCTGAGCTGATACTTCTGTGTGACGTAAGCTGGCAGCCGGCCACTGATTGGACAGAGAGCGACGCCACTTGACGACTCGTGACGAGCGCGACGTCCGAGCCCGACACCCGCTACCTTTAAAAACTAGCGTCTGTGTTCAATCAACATAGCGATTACATGGAAGGAACAACGCGCAGGAACACGGCGTGGACCGTGGCAGAGGTGGAGACGCTCCTGAGTGTTGTCGCTGAAGACGCATCCAGAACGAGCTTGATGCTGCGACAGGAAATGAAAAGGTGGACGTGTTTTGCGTCGCCCACAGCTAGCCCTGTTTATGTGTCGCGTGGATAAGTACGTCACTGATGACGACCCGCCCACGTCGATGACGACCCGCCCACGTCGATGACGACCCGCCCACGTCTGATGACGACCCGCCCACGTCGATGACGACCCGTCCACGTTGAAGACGACCCGTCCACGTTGATGACGACCCGTCCACGTTGAAGGCGACCCGTCCACGTCGATGACGACCCGCCCACGTCGATGACGACCCGCCCACGTCGATGACGACCCGCCAACGTCTGATGACGACCCGTCCACGTCGAAGACGACCCCGTCCACGTCGATGACGACCCGCCCACGTTGAAGACGACCCTCCAACGTCGATGACGACCCGCCAACGTCTGATGACGACCCGCCAACGTCTGATGACGACCCGCCCACGTTGATGACGACCCGCCCACGTTGAAGAGATACTAATTCTAGATGGAAACGCAACGCGTCTGAAACCAAACCAAGTAGAGCCACGCTGAGCCGAGGCGAGCTGGTACTGTCGGTGAAAAAAACGACATAAGAGACCAGCCCTGATCCTCTGAAACAGCATTTAAATAAACTCACAAACTAATTGACATCTAGCAGACAAAACCAATCTGTTAGACGTAACAACTCATGAAACAGTCAATGATTTTGAAGTTTCCGTCTGAAAGCTTTACTGTGAGAAACGGCAGAGTCTCTACATCTCGTCGTGCTGCTTCACCTTGTTCTGTGTATTTATTCTGACTGTGTATCTTCATTTGTTTCAGTTATGTCTCAGTTATGAGCTTGTTTCACAGCTAACGATGAATGTTCTCGTTGTTTTGTGCTCCAGGTCACGCCCAGAGTCGGAGTATGAACGATATCGCAGACACTCCGAGCACAGACCAGGTGATTCATCTCACTTTACACACTCACACATCACAGACGATGGTCAAGTTGGTAAAACAAGCCCCACAAAAATCTACATTTCCTCAAAGCGAGTGCGTTTTTGTATTTGAGTTTTTTTGTCCCTCGGCCGAATTGCTTTCCATTACTGGTGAGATTACCTCCCGCGCGTCTCGGCGAGGTGTTGCGTTGTATTGAATTAATGTTTTTCGGCGGAGCGGCGAGTGCGTCATCAATCTTTTCATTACGACTGCAGGCGAAGGTGACAGCTCGTGATGGAGGAAGCGTGCGGACACATAACTCACCCACTGTGTCGAGGCCGAGGCAATAACGCAGCTTAAACCCGGTGACACATGCTCGAACCGACGCAGGAGCTCGGATTAGGCTGCTGGGATTTGAAAAACAGACGGGGTCAGGGGATTAAGTGTCATTCACAGCGATGACGAACGTGCAAACATAATGAACGAGTGTTTGTTTGTGGACTCTGAACTTTTATTTGTTAGCTAAACCGCGAGGACGAAGCTCCGGGTCGTCCAGTTCCAAGTACCCCAGTTATGAGCGGTCGGCTACAGTAGGTCACATGTGACAATGGACAAGTGGTAGTTTTGTACTGTGTGTGTGTGTGTGTGTGTGTGTGTGTGTGTGTCTGGATCAATACTGAGCTGGCGCTGTGAACAAACAGGCCTCTCCTGGTTCTGGCCGCGTGCTCGGGCCCTCACATGGAT
Source organism: Lagodon rhomboides (assembly GCA_039737535.1). Classification (NCBI taxonomy): domain Eukaryota; kingdom Metazoa; phylum Chordata; class Actinopteri; order Spariformes; family Sparidae; genus Lagodon; species Lagodon rhomboides. The sequence goes on along the minus strand of CM077791.1, from coordinate 32,159,047 downwards.
CCACACAGATCGGAGCTGTGGCTTTGATCGGCGAGGCCTCTTCCGTTATCGAGTGTTATTGTGCTCGCCGTCCAATTTCCTGCCGCACCTTTACATGCGATCACACAGGTCAGGTTTCTCTCGCCGTCCCCTCGTAACGCTCATGGAAAAAAACAAAAACACGAGGTTGTTTTCTGCACAAATGATTGGAAGGTGAAAGTTTAACGATCCCTGTAGGGAGATGAGGCAGCAACAGCGACTGGAGGAACGAACAACCAATTATTTTCATGATCGATCGATTTGTCTTTCTACGACGGAGTATTAGGGCCAGACTAAGAGAAAAAAAATATTTTGGAGGGCAAATTACGAGAATAAAGTCAAAATATTACAAGAAAAAAGTCATAATATTACGAGAAAAAAGTCATAATATTACGAGATTAAAGTCAAAATATTACGAGAATAAAGTCATAATATTACGAGAAAAAAGTCATAATATTACGAGAATTAAAGTCATAATATTACGAGATTAAAGTCAAAATATTACGAGATAAAAAAGTCAAAATATTACGAGAAAAAAGTCAAAATATTACGAGAAAAAAGTCAAAATATTACGAGAATAAAGTCAAAATATTACGAGAAAAAAGTCATAATATTACGAGATTAAAGTCAAAATATTACAAGAAAAAAGTCAAAATATTACGAGAATAAAGTCATAATATTACGAGAAAAAAGTCATAATATTACGAGAAAAAAGTCATAATATTACGAGATTAAAGTCAAAATATTACGAGATTAAAGTCAAAATATTACGAGAAAAAAGTCATAATATTACAAGAAAAAAGTCAAAATATTACGAGAATAAAGTCATAATATTACGAGAATAAAGTCAAAATATTACAAGAAAAAAGTCATAATATTACGAGAATAAAGTCAAAATATTACGAGAATAAAGTCATAATATTATGAGAATAAAGTCATAATATTACGAGAATAAAGTCAAAATATTACGAGAATAAAGTCATAATATTACGAGAAAAAAGTCATAATATTACGAGAATAAAGTCATAATATTATGAGAAAAAAGTCATAATATTACGAGAATAAAGTCAAAATATTACGAGAATAAAGTCATAATATTACGAGAAAAAAGTCATAATATTACGAGATTAAAGTCAAAATATTACGAGAATAAAGTCAAAATATTACGAGAAAAAAGTCAAAATATTACGAGAATAAAGTCAAAATATTACGAGAAAAAAGTCAAAATATTACGAGAAAAAAAGTCATAATATTACGAGAAAAAAGTCATAATATTACGAGAAAAAAGTCATAATATTACGAGAAAAAAGTCATAATATTACGCGATTAAAGTCAAAATATTACGAGAAAAAAGTCAAAATATTACGAGAAAAAAGTCAAAATATATTTTTTTTATTTTTCCTCTTAGTATGGCCTTCATACTCCGTCGTAGTCTTTCCCTATAAAATGTCAGTTAATAGTGAAAAATTCCCATTATAACTTCGGAGCGCCCCGAGGTAACGAGCGTCGACTGCGGTTACATTTCACTTACAAAACACATTTAACACAGAATTAATTATAAATTTGTGTTTTATCTGAATAGTTTGTGATTAAATGTAATAAAAACATTAACAGAAATGTGAAATATCCAATAGGAATGGCAAAAAACTCACCGTGTTCCCTGTTTTTTTTTTCTAAACAGCTCAAAAATAAATTCATGAAGAAGATTCCCAGAGATGCGGAGGCGTCCAACGTCTTGGTGGGCGAAGTGGATTTCCTCACCAAACCCTTCGTGGCCTTCGTCCGACTGTCTCAAGCCACGACGCTCGGAGGTCTGACCGAGGTCCCCGTCCCCACCAGGTGAAACAGATCGGCGAGGTCTTTCCCGCTTCTTCAAAACGCCGTCGAATCACACGACCTCACATTTGTCTTATCGCCACACAGATTCCTGTTTATCCTCCTGGGACCACAAGGAAAGGCCAAGTCCTATAACGAGATCGGTCGAGCCATCGCGACGCTGATGGTGGACGACGTAAGTGTCCGTGACGTTCCCTCGTTACACGCCGATTAACGGCACACGTAGGAACACAAGAGTGTCATCAACACGTATGTGGCGTGTGGATTAATCCCCCGCTGCCGTGTTTTAATTACATCTGGAAGTGATGCTGATTGTTGAGCATCAGTCGGGATAATAAGTCACCCATGGTTTGCTAATGTGAGTGTTATTCTTAGTTGTTGTTTAATTGCTTCCTGAGTCACTGAGCATAAAACCAACGGTGCTATTTTAATAGCAGTGGCGAGCAGCAAAGAAATAATAGGTTGTTAGGTTGGCAGAAGCCACAGTCGCGCATTAAAAATATAATATTCACCTGCCGGTGAGGTAACTCCGTGATAATGTGGCAGTTTAATAGGAGATGCGTCTTCTCCTGCCAGAGGGAGGTCAGATTCAAGGGCACATTTTATAATTAGAGAACAGTTATTTCTGTTTTTACACAGCATCACGATGCAGGTAGCACCTGTGGACACATGGGTCATTCCATGAAATCGGTGCCTTTTCAACTTTGAAAAGTTAAAATTTAAATGATATTTAATTGCTGTTTTTTCAGTAGCCAGGAATTAAAGACAGTTTAAAATGACAAGAAATTATATTGTGCCATCTCAGCTATGGAATTTCATATTTTATAACTGTTTTAGTCAAGTCCTGTTACTGGAAAGGTAACAGGGTTGACAGTAACAGGGTTGACCATTTCAAGCTAATTTGCCCATTGCTAGCTAAAACAAATGTTAGCTAAAGCACATGCTATGTACTTTGAAAGGAAATTACATGTACATATTGATTATATTATGAGAAATAAATAATTGTTTGGATTTATATGTTAAAAAATGGTAACAGGGTTGACGTTGTATGCTTGTCCCCCTGGTTCAACCTTGAAAAAACATCAAAAATAGCACATCAGAGATGAGCAAAACTTACTTGTCACTGAGCTGTTAGCATCCTGGTTCAGAGATGATGCAACCTCCTGTAAATCATGTCAAATCTAGAATGTACCGTTATTTTGATAGGGTTTTTTGGTTAGGGTAACAGGGTTGACATAAAATTAGGGGACACCGATAAATTGGTAAATATTTATTACAATTAATATATATTTTTACCAAAAACACTGTTTCACAATAAGATCATACTTAAAACAATATGTAAATGTGAACATTTTAACATTTTGCCAACATTTTACAAATTAAAAGTCCTGCTGACGTACAACAACAACAGTGAGGGACAGGCCAAAAACCTCACCCTCATCAGCTTAAAAATCATTTTTATTATTTAAAATAATATTTAATTGATTTTAATTTGATGTTTTATTGAGGAGAGAAGACATGGTAATGTTATATTTTCAAATTACATCTTTGTTTGTTGTTACTGTAATTTTATGACTGATAATTTCTTGGGGACACAAAAGGCACCGATTTCATGGAATGACCCACATGCAGATTTAACTGTACAGCGACTAGTCGTGCTTTACATCAGCGATGGCAGTGAAGGATCTCAGCAGCTGTCACCATGGTGCTCAGGGTGAAGGCTAATGTCTTCGGCCTGCTTCGACAGTATATCACAAATTACAGCCTAATTAGATGACGGTCTGACAAAACGGCCTCGACTACTCACCCGTCATTGTCTCTGCCGCCGTCTCAATGGGGTGAAGACGTCAGCGAAGAAAAGCCTGGCTTCAAACTGGAGGACTTTAGTCTCACATACATTTGTTCATCATGAATCGTAATAATTCAAATGTTCGATTACGTTCTGACAACAGCAGAACAGCCGAGCTACATAATAATGTTTGAATTTACACACAAACAACACATCTGTCCTGCTCACTACGAGGCTTCGGAGTCGTTCAGCGTCACGTACAGTTTGAGAAACGCTTACTTTAAAATGTGATATTTCACCAAATCTACTCGCAGACCTCTGGTGGTCAATTTCCTGCAGCAATAACTCTGGTTATCCCTTTAACTTTCAATAAATCACTATCATTAAGTCCAAAACTACCAAAAAATGCCAAACATCGTAACTCTTGTTGTGAATAAGTTAGCATTTAGCTCCAGTAAAGTCTCGGAGCTGTAGAGTCGTCTTCGTTGTTTTAACGAGGCTGTATTCAGGTAATAAAGTGCATAAAGGGCTAACATGTGTAAATAAGCACAAAAATACGGAAGCCCTGAACAGTCAAACATTTTATATCCTCCGTTTTCCCGTGACGAGTCGGGATAATTTCCTCGAGCTCTCTAGGAGACAAACTTTGTTGATAAAATAACACGTTTGACTCATCACTTCTGTTTCTATTAAAAGAACTAATAAACAAAGTGGAGAAAAAAATAAATGCATTGTTTTAACACATTTAAACTCCGACGCTTCTAAAGAATGTAGTTATTTTTTACATTGCCTGCCAGAGGAGAGAACTCAGTAGAGAAAGAGAGAGATATATGATATAGGGAAACTATTCTGTGCCAGAAAAATTCATTAATTTCAACAGCTTTACACTGATACGGAAGCGTATTGCATTCACTTGATAATATTTTTTTTTTGGTTTGTTTTTCGGAGTAATTATTTGTGTTTTTCTGAGTAATTTATTTTTTGTCTGTTTTTTGGAATAATTATTTCTGTTTTTCTGAGTATTTTTTTTTTCTGTTTTTCTAATTATTTTTTTTCCTGATTTTCTGAATAATTTTTTTTTTTCAGTTTTTCGGACTAATTTTTTTCCTGAGTTTACGGAGCATTTGAAGATCCATTCATTCATTGAGAGCTCGACTTCATGGTTACAAACATGACCGACTTGTTCAGTTTAATCAAGTTTTACGTTGATCTGGGTTTCAGACACTGGGAGATAGTCCTGTCTTTAACTCATATAGATGGTATTATCATTAGTTTGTCAAGGCATGTATGCGCGGGCAGGAGTCACCATAGGTCCACGACATGGTCCACTGGAGAACGGGAGTCTGTTACAGGCTGGATGTTCTCGCGGGAGTTCGAAGTATCTCGATATTTCAGAAAAAAAATTACTCCGAAAAAAACAGAAAAATAAATTACTCTGAAAAACAGAAATAATTACTCAGTAAAACAAACCAAAAAATACATTTATCAAGTGAATGCAATATGCTTCCATACACTGAAAATCTGCAGGTTATGTGAAAAATCAAAAACAGGCGAGTAGGAATATTATGAAAGAGTTGTTTTGATGCTCTCTGGCTTTCTTCTCGTGCTCATTTCACTTCCGTACCTGCCCACAGAGGTGTTGTTTTAATGAAATCATTCAACATATAGTAAGAACTTAGCTGCTAACGTAGCATCGGGCTCCAACACGTCCAGGTGGGCGGAGAGAATCAGTGAAGGTCCGACAGGCGGCCACGCTCGGGGGTGATGTTCCTGCTTCGCTCTGATCTTTAGTTTGTGATTTATTTATTTTTTCGGTTTAGAGACCCTGTGGTGAGGGACGCATGCAGCGACCGTTTATAAAACTGCACCAATGCCCGAGTCATTGCCAATTAGACTCAACCCTTTGATTTATTTCTTTCTACATTATGCTCCCGTGCACTTGACTCTCGGCGTTTCCACGGCATGATTAGTTACAGACTGACAGTTTGTTTTTTAATGTAACCCAACTGGGGTCAAAAAACGTCGATGGAGCTTCCACAATTTATGCTTAACAAGCCTCCGCGGACCTTCAAAAAAGCATCAGAAATCCAAGACGAGTCCTTGTTATCGGAGCGGCAGCACACACTGATCACTATCAGAAACTCTGTAAGTCCTCTCGCTTTATCTCTGTCTCTTCCCCTCCCAGCTCTTCAGCGACGTGGCCTACAAGGCCAGAGATCGGGAGGACCTCATCGCCGGCATAGATGAGTTTCTGGACGAGGTGATCGTGCTTCCACCTGGAGAATGGGACCCCAAAATCCGCATCGAGCCTCCGAAGAAAGTCCCCTCGGCTGACAAAAGGTTGGAGTCCGCCTCGGAGGGGCTCGTTAAGCTCCTCTTTGTCCGGGAAACAATGAGCTAATACGCCCGTAACGACGGTGTGAAGTTAGAGGTCCGGTGTGGAGGATTAAGGGGCAGAAATTAAATATAAAATAGACAGAAATAGAACAGAAGATGTGTGATAGTGTTCATCACACTCACAGTGAAACCGTCTTTTCCTGAGAGTTTTATCTGCTGGTTTCACAGCTGCACACTTAGAGACAGAAGCAGCGTTGTTAAAATCTGATCTAAGATCACGGAGAACACGACAAGTATTTTAGCTTCTTCAGAAAAGTGATCCTGTTGTAACCGCTACCTCGAAAAATACTTTATTCCTTCTGCGATTCGACTTTTAAATTCTCTGTAGATGTTTTTTAATTCATTATAATTTTATTAATGATGATAAAAAATATTCATCAACATCTTCTACCTTCCTTTAATCATATCGAAGTCCTTGACATATTTTATTTTACTCTCATTTTATTTATTACTCATCTATTTTTGTGTCTGCATGTTAATAAATATCCTCTGAATCTGGATAGGTAATCTGTAGTGCCACCATGTTCCTACAGCAACCCAGAAGGACCAAAATCATTTTGTTTTCTCAAAGATTTGGACACTGAAATAGTTTCCTGAGGTTCTGAAGCCACTTGAATAAATATGAATGAATTCATCTTCACCCTCGTGTGCGTCTCTCCCGCAGGAAGTCTGTGTTTTCCTTAAACGAGCTGGGGCAGATGAACGGGACGGCCGGAGGAGGAGGAGGCCTGGCTCAGGACGAGGAGATGCCAGAGCAGCATGTGCTCGGAGAGGAGCTGGCCTTCACCGGACGGTACGTGGTCGGGAGAGCTTTGGGCGAACTCAATCTGACTCTAACATACGGAGAGGGGCTCTGGAAATCAAAATTTGGCAACGCGGGGGGAAATTATTTGGGCTCAAACTCAACTCCCCGAAAGCTGCAGATGCTCTCTAATGAGCTGAGAGCACAAAGGTTAATCTGGACAGACCGGCAACGCGACGTTATAACCAAATGTTCCCCTGCAGTCAGAGTTAGTAAAGTCTGTTTCATTCTCACAGAGTCAAAACACGACGCAGAGGTGAAACTGACGCTACGGGACGGAGGCGGACCCGTCCGTCAAACCCCAAACGCTTTTAGTTTTGGAACAGGACCTTTAAAACGTTCGAAAATAGAGATTTGAAAGTGACAAACACTGACCTGCCTACATGTGTGTCCAGGGGCCGTATTACAGAAACTAAGTTAAGATTTTTCTCAATTTGGTGTTACAGAAACATCTCCTATCTTAATTTAAGAATCCTATCTTATCTCAGGTTAAGGTATCCTAAGTAGGCGATCTAGCATCGACATTCAGCTTTTATGTCTGTTACCTAGCAACAGATGAAACTTGCTGTCAGATCACGTCACTTCACAACCGACAGCTAGCAGCTATCATCATAATAATATAACTAGCGCTACTAGTCTGATTATTACTCCACTGAATGCTCAGTTCTTATTATCGAGAGCTGACAGGGAAAAGAACGGAAGTAATGGAGTAATAATCAGACATTTTCATCCTTGAGCTGCAGAAATCTACTGCACTCGGTAATCGACTCGTCAGGGCTTCCAAACACAGGCAGGCTGCTGGAGGAGAGGGTGAGTTGTGCTGTGTTTTTAATACAAATCCAGCAAAGCTAGCAGATGTTTGATGCTTCGTACTGTGTGCTGGGACTGTACATGTACTGTTGCTGAAGTTTGCTGCTGTTCTCACCATTAATTGTGGCTTTTTGATGGCGGTTTCTAGTTGGAGACATAAGCTGCAGTGTATTGTTATCGTGCGGTCTTTTCTGAGGTTGCTAAAACTAGCTAAGCTAGCGGTCAGCTAACTTGACCTCTCGGGGGGAGTCTTACTCGGTGTCAAGGTGTGTTAGACCATGGATTAAACTTACACCGGAATATCCCTTTAAGATAAGAACACTGACTTTAGAATCGGCCGTTCTGTAATGACTTTTTTCCTAAATCCGATCCTAACCCTTGTTACCATAGTTACCAAACAGATAAGAAATAGGAAGTTTCTGTAATACGGCCCCAGATCTTTAAATCATCGTCGAAGTGTTCGGTCCACTCATGTGGACGCCGCTCTCTCTCTGCGCTCGACAGGTTCTGTGGTGGCTTGTTCCTGGACATCAAGCGGAAGCTGCCGTGGCTGCCGAGCGACATCTACGAGGGCTTCCACATTCAGTCCATCTCGGCCGTGCTCTTCATCTACCTGGGGTGCATCACCAACGCCATCACCTTCGGTGGCCTGCTGGGAGACGCCACCGACAACTACCAGGTACGACGGAGGGCTAAACCCCAGGAATCAGAACCGGCAGCTCGTTCCTCCAGCTCTTCTCTGATCACACATAGAGCTGATCTCACTATAACAACCTAATCAATTGATTACACGCAGCCCTTTTCTGTGTTCTCTTTGATTAGCTCGCTGCCTCTTCTGCAGTAATGAATAATGAAGGACGACAGGCTCGCGTGATGATCTGCAGGGAGACGTTTCAGCTCGTCCCGCTGAGCAGAAAACGTGCAAAAGACGTCAATTCAACATCTGTGACGATGTTTAAAAAGACTTCCGCTGTTTTTTTTGGCATCCTTACATGTTATTTTAGACGTCTAAAGGATTTCTTGTAGTTCAAAATTAAAGTTTTGATAAACTGCAGGGTGGATTTGAACCCCTGGTCTCGACCTCAGGTCGAGACCAGGGGTTCAAATCCACCCTGCAGTTTTTGCTGCATGAAGTAAAATTTGGCCGTCATAGAAACTTTAATTTAGAGACGTTTGTAACTTAAGTTGAAAACTTCGACGTCGACGTCTTTTGGAGACGTTCTGCTACGTAAAAACAGAGATCATCGGTTTGTTTTCTCGCCCGATTGACTCGTGGCACGCAGAATTTATAGAACAGAAACCAAAACGATCACTACAGATGGCTTGTCAGAAGCGCCGTCACGCGAGACAAACTCACGGGAAGCCGAAGAGTAAAGATGCTAAAACCACGACTCGGCTGGTATCATCGATTTACTTGTTATTTATTTATTTCTCTAAATGGTGTAATGTTTATTCCTATTTCCAGCTATAATTTGGATATGAACTCTTTGTGATTGCTTCATTATTAAAACCATGTTTCACAGAAAACATAAAATCCTGCAAATTACTTTTAAACTTTTTACGGAGTCTCATGTCCGTCCGTGAAATATGTGCAGGGTTCCCACGCGTCCTGGAAAACCTGGAAAACCTGGAAAATGATTGACCAATTTTCCAGTCATGGAAAACATACGGAAAATGAGAAAGAAAGGACAAATGTCCTGGAAACGGTTAAGTTTTCCTGGACAATTATTTCAGGGTTCCCACTCTCCCTGAAATTCTTTTAATTTGTAACTTAGGTTGAAAACTTCTGTCTGAAATGAAAATGAACCAAGACGTAAAAGATGTCGAGTCGACGTCTTTTGGAGACGTTCTCGCTCAGTGGGGTGAGTCTGCTACGTAAAAACAGAGATCATTGGTTTGTTTTCTCGCCCGATTGACTCGTGGCACGCAGAATTTATAGAACAGAAACCAAAACGATCGCTACAGATCGCACTCGAAGGTGCGTCAGCGATCCGTCCGGTGCTGAAAAGAGCGGCAACTTGTGATTATTGCCATCACACAAGACAAACTCACGGGAAGCCGAAGAGTAAAGATGCTAAAACCACGACTCAGCTCCTAAGTCTAGCAACATAAAATCCTGCAAATTACTTTTAAACTGTTTACGGAGTTTGATGAAAATATCAGCCTCACTCTCACGTCCGTCCGTGAAATGTGTGGCTACAGCCAGCAGCTGATTAGCTTAGCATAAAGACTGGAAACAGGGGGAAACGGCTAGCCTGGCTTGATACAATGGAAAGGTAAACCAGACAAAACAAAACCAAGTCTATTTCAGCTGATTAGCTTAGCATAAAGACTGGAAACAGGGGAAACGGCTAGCCTGGCTCGATACAATGGAAACCAGACAAAACAAACCCAAGTGTGGAAGTGTTTCTTGGATCGAAGCAGGGAGGCTGTCGAGAGACATCGTCAGCCACATAACCTGCAAAACAACCCAACAAGCTAATGAACTGCGAGCTCTGGCTTCATATTTACTGTACGGCACAATACAATCATACATTTTAAAGCTGCCGAGTCACATTCACATCCAACATGGCCGATATAACCTGATTATGAACACAGGCACGTCGCAGCGGCAGATTAAAATCAACTTGTGTCGGCCCGGGAACATCAAGTGTAATTTGTGTGTCACATTTATCAGGTTAGATGAGATGTATTTACCTTCGTGCAGCCGGTTTGTCTTCCCAGCGATGCCGTTTTCCTGTTTTTAATTTGTTTACCCTGATACGAGTAATACCTACTTCAGCGTGTCAATCATTGTTCATTTCGTTTTTACCGCTCGGTCATACGACAGCGGTGTCAGAATGAACTTCAGTGTCTGGCTTCATTAATACGTCTCTTTGGGTCCTTGTGGTTCTTCGTCAGATCAGATCTCTCTGATCTGAATTGTTTTCTCTTCAGAACTGCTGGACATGATAATATTTCCACACAGATACTTCTATTCTTCTTCTTTTCTCCTGTGTGGGTGGAACCGAGCAAATTAATTTGATTTATGTTATTTATTTTACCCCAGGAGATTTTTTTTTCCTGTGTGGAACTGAGTGGAAAACAATTAAAATGTCCTTTTTTTGTGTTTTTCTTTGTGATGATCGATTTTCTAAAGTGATTTCTTTCTCTCTATTTAGAAGTTTATTTTTTTACCACGTGTGAAATGAATGAAAAAAAATTCTGATTCATATTTTATCCCAGGAGATTTTTTTTTTTTACCTTGTGTGTTTTAAAAAAGCAGGAAAAAAATGTTTGACACATTTTTAGTTCACAAATGGAGAAAAACATAATTAACTACGGCAACTTAAAGACACAAAAACAACAACAAAATTTCTGCCAGTTCTCAAGTCAGGAGAGAAAACAATTTAGATCAGACTTAGAAAGTAATGCCGTTTTTCCACCGACAGTACCAGCTCGCCTCGGCTCGGCTCAGCGTGGCTCTACTTGGTTTGGTTTCAGACGCGTTTCCATCTAGAATTAGTATCTCTTCAACGTGGGCGGGTCGTCATCAGACGTGGGCGGGTCGTCATCAGACGTGGGCGGGTCGTCTTCAACGTGGGCGGGTCGTCATCGACGTGGGCGAGTCGTCATCAGACGTGAGCGGGTCGTCTTCAGACGTGGGCGGGTCGTCATCGACTTGAGCGGGTCGTCATCAGACGTGGGCGAGTCGTCATCAACATGGGCGGGTCGTCATCGACGTGGGCGAGTCGTCATCAACATGGGCGGGTCGTCATCAAAGTGAGCGGGTCGTCTTCAACGTGGGCGGGTCGTCATCAGACGTGGGCGGGTCGTCATCAGACGTGGGCGAGTCGTCATCGACATGGGCGGGTCGTCATCGAAGTGAGCGGGTCGTCTTCAACGTGGGCGGGTCGTCATCAGACGTGGGCGGGTCATCATCAGTGACGTACTTATCCACGCGACACATAAACAGGGCTAGCTGTGGGCGACGCAAAACACGTCCACCTTTTCATTTCCTGTCGCACCATCGAGCTCGTTCTGGATGCGTCTTCAGCGACAACACTCAGGAGCGTCTCCACCTCTGCCACGGTCCACGCCGTGTTCCTGCGCGTTGTTCCTTCCATGTAATCGCTATGTTGACTGAACGCAGATGCTAGTTTTTAAAGGTAGCGGGCGTCAGGCTCGGACGTCGCGCTCGTCATGAGTCGTCAAGTGGCGTCGCTCTCTGTCCAATCAGTGGCCGGCTGCCAGCTTACGTCACACAGAAGTATCAGCTCAGCTCGGTTGGAACTTATACGGAGGTGATGCTAAAAAAGCACCACTTTAGCAGGTACCAGGTACCAGATTTCAGTAATGGGAACGCAAAAAAGGCGAGCTGAGTCGAGGCGAGGCGAGCTGGTACTGTCGGTGGAAAAACGGCATAAATCATCAGTGAAAAAAAAGAGTCTGATTTGTCCCTCTGGGCTTCCGTAGAGCTCCTCCACTCTATTTGTGTGTCAGTAACTTTGGACCGACACAAACATTTACACACTCAAACACACACAGGAGTTGTTTCACGCTCGTTCACTCTGTCAGGTTAAAACACTCGACCTTTAACACACTCCTCCATCATCATCATCCCTCTCTTCCTCTCATCTCATCTTCAGTTTGATCCTCCCGTCTTCCTCCTCAACCTGCTTCTGTGTTTTATCTTCCAACAGGGTGTGATGGAGAGTTTCCTGGGCACGGCTCTGGCCGGCACCGTCTTCTGCCTCTTCAGCGGGCAGCCCCTCATCATCCTCAGCTCCACCGGACCCATCCTCATCTTCGAGAAGCTCCTGTTTGAATTCAGCAAGTGAGCGTCTCGATCTCGTACCAGACGGACTGTAGACGCCCTCTTTAATGTCGATCAGAGGATTATAGAGAAAACACAGCTGACTCTGCTGCTCGACTCCTCTTCATGGTCCTCAGCATCGTTCACATTCGACTCTAGTGAGAGCGAAGAGACTCGATTTAAAAATGCTGCTCGTGTCGCAGCTTTCAGAGTCGAGTTGCTCCCGTCAGGCTGAAGTTTAAAGCCACTGGCGGCGTGAGACGAACAAAAAAAAGGGTCGATTTCGCATTAATTTGCTGACTTCTTCATCCAGATAAAAGTCTAGTCAGGTTCTGATATTTGATCTGAGGCCCGTTGAAAGACAAAAAGACGTTTGAACAGCATTAACGAGTCTGTTGTGTGATGAAACTCTTTATTCTCATTTTAATGAGTCAAACTTCTGAAACTTCTGACCTCATCTGCATCAGAAGTGCAGCTCTGCATACGTTTGTGTTCATTTTATGATTGAATGCATTCATCTGTGCATTAATTAATTAATTAATTATGCTCCCCTCCCTCCCACAGGAACAACGGTATAGATTACATGGAGCTGCGTCTGTGGATCGGCATGCACTCCTGCCTGCAGTGCTTCATCCTGGTGGCCACGGACGCCAGCTACATCATCAAGTACATGACGCGCTTCACCGAGGAGGGCTTCTCCAGCCTCATCTCCTTCATCTTCATCTCCGACGCCATCAAGAAGATGGTGGGCTCCTTCAAGTACTACCCCATCAACACCGACTTCAAGCCCGACTACGTGACCGCCTACAAGTGCGAGTGCCTGGCCCCCGACCCGAGTGAGTTCACCCCTTGGCTCAGGGAGGTACAGCGGGGGGGATGATCCACGAGGAAAGGCTCTGTGTGGGATCAGTAGACTGACTCCTCAGGCATCTGTGATTGTTATGTCATTAGGGTAGTAAGTAAGATGCATATCTAATGTTGTGATGATAAATGAGAGGGTTTCATGAACATCATCAGCGTCCTACGTGTCAATTCCAGGCACAAGCTGGAAAATGTTGGTCCATAATTTGAGGCGGAAACCTCAGTTTTGTCATTTGAGTCGTAAATACAAAACCCCAGGTTTCTGTAGTCAAAGTTTGCACACGACTCAGGACAATGATGGCGAGCTGCGTGAGATAATAACACTGACCGAGCAGCTGAATCTCTGTCGGAGAAAATTCAGCTCCGTGTACGTCTTCATTTTTATTCATAGCTTCCTCCGTCAACACCTTCTTAAAGGGATATTCCGGTGTAAGTTTAATCCATGGTCTAACACACCGTGACACCGAGTAAGACTCCCCCTCGAGAGGTCAAGTTAGCTGACCGCTAGCTTAGCTAGTTTTAGCAACCTCAGAAAAGACCGCACGATAACAATACACTGCAGCTTATGTCTCCAACTAGAAACCGCCATCAAAAAGCCACAATTAATGGTGAGAACAGCAGCAAACTTCAGCAACAGTACATGTACAGTCCCAGCACACAGTACGAAGCATCAAACATCTGCTAGCTTTGCTGGATTTGTATTAAAAACACAGCTCAACTCACCCTCTCCTCCAGCAGCCTGCCTGTGTGGGGAAGCCCTGACGAGTCGATTACCGAGTGCAGTAGATTTCTGCAGCTCAAGGATGAAAATGTCTGATTATTACTCCATTACTTCCGTTATTTTCCCTGTCAGCTCTTGATAATAAGAACTGAGCATTCCATGGAGTAATAAACATGACATTTTCATCCTTGAGCTGCAGAAATCTACTGCACTCAGTAATCGACTCGTCAGGGCTTCCCCACACAGGCAGGCTGCTGGAGGAGAGGGTGAGTTGTGCTGTGTTTTTAATACAAATCCAGCAAAGCTAGCAGATGTTTGATGCTTCGTACTGTGTGCTGGGACTGTACATGTGCTGTTGCTGAAGTTTGCTGCTGTTCTCACCATTAATTGTGGCTTTTTGATGGCGGTTTCTAGTTGGAGACATAAGCTGCAGTGTATTGTTATCGTGCGGTCTTTTCTGAGGTTGCTAAAACTAGCTAAGCTAGCGGTCAGCTAACTTGACCTCTCGAGGGGGAGTCTTACTCGGTGTCACGGTGTGTTAGACCATGGATTAAACTTACACCGGAATATCCCTTTAAGTCTCTTACATTTTTTACATTGAAGAATTCCTTTGTATCTTCTTGTTTTCCAAATAAGTGTTTTGTTTTAATATTTGTAGACCCAAAAACGAGTCCTAAATATAGTCTCTAATTCTGTTTAAATCTTTACATTTGCGTCTTTGCATTTACTTTAGGTAGTGGTTGACTTCCTGGGAGCCTCGGCTGATATTAGCTCGCTGCAGATGTACGATATTGGCCCGATAAGTAGGAAACAGTCGCGCCAGAACATAGTTTGACTCGTAGACAAGTTAAAATGTACCGTTCAGGTCGTCTTCATACAAATTGCAAGTTCCCGCATGTTCACTGATGAGTTTCTGAGTCTTGATGAGTGATTTTGCAGTGATGATCCGCGCAGACATTGATTTCTGTAACTGATTTGTCTCTTGTTTGTTTTTGCCATGCACAAACAATATGGCTGCCATCTCTTGCAAGTGAGTACCTCTCTTCTGTTCGTCTGCGAGAGAGTCTCTCCGCGACGTCCGGCAGCTCCAATTCTCATCATGTTTTTTTCTTTGCGTTTCTTCCTTCCCTCTTCTGTTTTTCCTCCTCACACTCTTTTTTTCGTTTTTTCCTGTCTCATCACCTCCCCCCGTCTCTCTCTCTCTCTCTCCGGTTCGTAAACAGTGGCTGCAATGATCTTCAATGGTTTAGTTCCAATGCCAGATAACAGCTCTAGTGTCTCTGGGGTAAGTGCTTGTTTTCATTCCAGTTTTCTTCCTCGTTGATTGCTGAGCGCTTTATAGAGTCTGTAACATTTCAGCTTTCTCCCCCCTAGAATGAAATAATGATTGAATTGAAGATGAAACCCAGACTAACGACGTTTAATATCAACGCTGTCTGACGAAGAAGTTGCTTTGCTTTCCTTCTTTCTTTCTTTCTCCTCCTCTTTGTTCATCACCGTCCATCCCGTCATCATCGTCCTCTCTCACTCTCCTCCGTGGATTGTTTTCTAACTTCACACTGACGATTCTGTCCGCGTTTTACATTTTTTTTCCTCCGTGTCTTCCGTCAAAACACTTCACTCTTCCTCTCTCCTGTCTCGCCCCCTAACACTGCCAACCCACCATCCCAGTTGAATGTGACAGCTCTGGACTGGAGCCAGCTGAGCAAGAAGGAGTGTCTGAAGTACGGAGGCTCTCTGGTGGGAAAGTCCTGCAAGTACGTCCCCGATCTGGCCCTCATGTCCTTCATCCTCTTCTTCGGCACGTACTCCATGACCGTCTCCCTCAAGAAGTTCAAGTTCAGCCGCTACTTCCCCACCAAGGTGATGGATGTTTTTTATCTTGCTGATCCAGACACAGCTCAGACTTCTCATAGCTTCCTATGGCTTCAGTCTGGCAACAAAAATCTGTAATACTCACTGAAATGTTTTGTTTTGTCTCAGCTGAGGAAACTCATCAGCGACTTCTCCATCTTCATGTCCATCATGACGTTCGTGGGGCTCGACATGCTGATGGGACTCAAAACGCCCAAACTCATCGTCCCCACAGAATTTAAGGTACGGCGAGTTTTCATTGACTTCTTTTAATTTGTATTTTGTTGGTTTCTTTTTTTTTTTGGTTGACAGACAAATGCTTTCCCAGACCGGATCAGCTGTGCTTTAAAGGAGCAGTTTCAAATGTTGGGAAACCGTTTTGTGACCGTTTTTGGGACACTGCCTGCAAAACATATTTACGATTTATATCAAAAATGATCAGCTGTTGACACTTCAAACTCTCCAGTTTGGAGCCTGACATTGCTTCACTGATGCCTCCATCCAATTAAGATGGCAACAGAGGCGATGACGAGGGAGTCCGGGAGGCTATTTTGCCAGACCGTCATCTAATTAGGCTGTAATTTGTAATAAACATTTGAAGTAGGCTGAGACAGCTAGCTTAACTTAGCATAGCACAAACACAGGAAACAGCTAACCCTGCCCACCAGCACGTCTTTATCTCTCTACACTCTTAGAAATAAAAGTTCTAAGTAGAACCATATAAGGTTCTTCGGCTTGTCCTCACAGGAGAACCCTTTTTGGCTCCAGGTAGAACCTTTTATAAGGTTCCACCTGGAACCTTTGGAGGGTTCTACCTAGAACCCAACATAAAGGGTTATACCTCAGAACTGTATGTGTAAGGTTCCACCCAGAACCCCCCATGAGAGGTTCCACAAAGAACCCATACAGGATCTTATACCCATGCTTTCAACAATCCCTGAAGAACTCTTTCTCCATAACAGGGTTCTCTGGATCAAAATAGTTCTTACTGGAACCGTTAGTGTTACCAAGAACCCTTTAAAACCCTTTATTCAGGAAAGGGTTTTCAAAGGGTTCTCTGAATAAAAATGGTTCTTACTGGAACCGTTAGTGTTACCAAGAACCCTTTTAAAACCCTTTATTCAGGAAAGGGTTTTTAAAGGGTTCTCTGAGATAAAAATGGTTCTTACTGGAACCGTTAGTGTTACCAAGAACCCTTTTAAAACCCTTTATTCAGGAAAGGGTTTTTAAAGGGTTCTCTGGATAAAAATGGTTCTTACTGGAACCGCTAGTGTTACCAAGAACCCTTTTAAAACCCTTTATTCAGGAAAGCGTTTTTAAAGGGTTCTCTGAATAAAAATGGTTCTTACTGGAACCGTTAGTGTTACCAAGAACCCTTTTAAAATCCTTTATTCAGGAAAGGGTTTTTAAAGGGTTCTCTGGATCAGAATGGTTCTTACTGGAACCGTTAGTGTCACCAAGAACCCTTTTAAAACCCTGTATTCAGGAAAGGGTTTTTAAAGGGTTCTCTGAATCAAAATGGTTCTTACTGGAACCGTTAGTGTTACCAAGAACCCTTTTAAAACCCTTTATTCAGGAAAGGGTTTTTAAAGGGTTCTCTGGATCAGAATGGTTCTTACTGGAACCGTTAGTGTTATCAAGAACCCTTTTAAAACCCTTTATTCAGGAAAGGGTTTTTAAAGGGTTCTCTGGATCAGAATAGTTCTTACTGGAACCGTTAGTGTTACCAAGAACCCTTGAAAAACTGTTTCTTCTGGAAAGGGTTTTTCAGAAGCAAATGGTTCCAGGTAGAACCTCAGCCCTTGTAGAAGAACCCTGTTGGAACCCTTATTTCTAAGAGTGTAGCGAGTGGTTTTAATGGGGGATTGCTGCACAGTTTCTTGTCACTTCCTGACTCTTGTATTTCCCAAAACTTTGAACGCTCGTTGACACTAATTATTTTATAAAATGTTCTTCTGTGGAAGTGAAGTTGCTCAGTTGTTGTGGAAATTAAATCTCCCACCAGCCGACTCGGCCGGATCGTGGCTGGCTGGTGATGCCGTTCGGTAAGAACCCGTGGTGGGTTTACGTGGCGAGCTTCGTCCCCGCCCTCCTGGTCACGATCCTCATCTTCATGGACCAGCAGATCAGCGCCGTCATCGTAAACCGCAAGGAGAACAAACTTAAGGTCGGCGTCACGGTATCAGAGTAACATCATCCCAACGTCACGAGGTCTGATCGTGCTGATAACAAACGATCCGTGTGTGGTTTCCCCCCGGCAGAAAGGATGCGGCTACCATCTGGATCTGTTCTGGGTGGGCGTCCTGATGGCCGCCTGCTCGTTCATGGGCCTTCCCTGGTACGTCGCCGCCACCGTCATCTCCATCGCCCACATCGACTCGCTGAAGATGGAGAGCGAGTCGAGCGCTCCCGGAGAGCAGCCTCAGTTCCTCGGAGTCAGGTCGGTCCACAGTGAAATAAAAACTTAATCTTCAATCTTCAGCAAACCTTCCTCAGTCCTCTGAGGATGAAACGGAGAGAAGCCTCGTTAAATTGACTCTTGTCTTGTGATCAATGTTTCCGATACAGAGAACAAAGGATGACAGGCATTCTGGTGTTCTGTCTCACCGGAGTCTCCATCTTCCTCGCTCCGATACTGAAGGTACGATGTTCACCGATGTGTTCGGGTTGTAATGGAGGACAAAAACCATCCTCAGGTTACTGACAGCGTTTAAACCTGAACGGCAGCTTATAGAGGCCATTTTTTTCTAACAATAATGAAGAATAAATAATAATATAAATAGATAAAATAACAAATTGAATATAAAACTATTAGAATTGAACACATTTTGATGAAATTGTTGTCCATTTTCATTGTATTTTAATCGTTTTAATCAAAGGTAGCTTAGCATTTGCTGTAGCCACTTAGCTCTGCTGGATGAAGCAACGACAATGTCAAATTAATTCTGAATTAACTCGCCTCTCTTCTCATCGAGCTCAACGAGGTTGCACATGAGTTTCTCTCGCGGGCTAACTTGACTTTGGATTATTATGCTGTTTTTCCACCGACAGTACCAGCTCGCCTCGGCTCGGCTCAGCGTGGCTCTACTTGGTTTGGTTTCAGACGCGTTGCGTTTCCATCTAGAATTAGTTTCTCTTCAACGTTGGTGGGTCGTCTTCAGACGTGGGCGGGTCGTCATCAACGTGGGCGGGTCGTCATCAGACGTGGACGGGTCGTCATCAGACGCGGGCGGGTCGTCATCAACGCGGGCGGGTCGTCATCATCGCGGGCGGGTCGTCTTCAACGTGGGCGGGTCGTCATCAGTGACGTACTTATCCACGCGACACATAAACAGGGCTAGCTGTGGGCTACGCAAAACACGTCCACCTTTTCATTTCCTGTCGCACCATCGAGCTCGTTCTGGATGCGTCTTCAGCGACAACACTCAGGAGCGTCTCCACCTCTGCCACGGTCCACGCCGTGTTCCTGCGCGTTGTTCCTTCCATGTAATCGCTATGTTGACTGAACGCAGATGCTAGTTTTTAAAGGTAGCGGGCGTCAGGCTCGGACGTCGCGCTCGTCATGAGTCATCAAGTGGCGTCGCTCTCTGTCCAATCAGTGGCCGGCTGCCAGCTTACGTCACACAGAAGTATCAGCTCAGCTCGGTTGGAACTTATACGGAGGTGATACTAAAAAAGCTCCACTTTAGCAGGTACCAGGTACCAGATTTCAGTAATGGGAACGCAAAAAAGGCGAGCTGAGTCGAGGCGAGGCGAGCTGGTACTGTCGGTGGAGAAACGGCATTATTCCTCAGCATCATGTGTTAAATTCAGAGTTAACCTTGCACATTTTGGTTCTGCAGATATTCTCTTACGTATTATACCTTTTAATTTGATTATTGCATAATTATTTATTTCATATCGGACATTTATGGGCACCGTAACGCCTGTTACGACCGTTATAACCCGTTTTCTTCCTGCTCCCTGCAGTACATCCCGATGCCCGTGCTGTACGGCGTCTTCCTCTACATGGGCGTAGCTTCCCTCAGTGGAATCCAGGTACGCTGTGTGCCAGCTGCTGCTGTCGTGTATCGTAATAAATTGATTTTTTTTTGTTGTTCTTGTAGCTGGACAATCTCACTCATTGCACCGACAGCAGGTGGGAAGTGGCTCATTCAGAGCTGCCAAGCAGGCCGGCAGGAGGACGAGACTCCCAGAGTGTCCACACAGAGAAAACAGAATTACACAGAAAATTAATTTCCCCAAATTATGTGGAATGAAGAAAACAATCACACCAGTCGCTGCACCTGTGGACGGCTGTGTTTCTGACGGCCAGGTGTCTCATTATAACCGAGAAACAATTACAGCCGCGGATGCATTTAGACGAGTTGAAAAGCCTTCAGCCAGGTGCTCCTCTGTACCTGTCCGTCAGCGAGAGCTGAGCTGCAACGCACATAAATCCCTGCAAATGATGTGGGATTAATTATTCATATACGTCTGCATGTAGTTAACCTGCGACCTCCTCTTCTCTTCTCTTCTCGTCCGGCTCAGTTCTGGGACAGGATTAAACTGTACATGATGCCGTCCAAGCACCAGCCCGACTTCTCCTACCTCCGTCACGTCCCGCTGAGGAAGGTCCACCTGTTCACGCTGGTCCAGATCATGTGTCTGGCCGTGCTCTGGATCCTCAAATCCACGTTCCTGGCCATCATCTTCCCCGTCATGGTAACGTGATAAAATGTTAATGGATCTTAGATTGAACCCTTTTAACACAAGGTTTTAACTTCAGAAGATTTGATGCATTTTGGTAGCGTGAAGCATGAAATCGGGCGTCCAGGATGCTTTCATACGACGGAGTATTAAGGCCATACTAAGAGGAAAAAAAAAAATTGGGGGGAAATTACGAGAATAAAGTCGTAATGTTACGAGAATAAAGTCGTAATGTTACGAGAATAAAGTCGTAATAATACGAGAATAATGTAATAATAATACAAGGGGAAAAAAGTCGTTTTAATGAGAAAAAAGCTTCGATAGAGTTCAGATCTGACGTGACCAGCTCAACCAAACAGTTGCCTCAGCCTGAGCCCAGCAGCCGCAACTCTTCAAGTGATGCTCAACATTCCTCATTCTAACGCAGCGGGAAGAGTTCTCATTAAAATTACTACTTTATTCTCCTAATATTTTGACTTTTTTCTTGTAATATTTTGACTTTATTCTCGTAATATTTTGACTTTATTCTCGTAATATTTTGACTTTAATCTCGTAATATTTTGACTTTATTCTCGTAATATTTTGACTTTATTCTCGTAATATTTTGACTTTATTCTCGTAATATTATGACTTTAATCTCATAATATTATGACTTTATTCTCGTAATATTTTGACTTTAATCTCATAATATTATGACTTTATTCTCGTAATATTTTGACTTTATTCTCGTAATATTTTGACTTTATTCTCGGAATATTATGACTTTAATCTCGTAATATTATGACTTTATTCTCGTAATATTTTGACTTTATTCTCGTAATATTTTGACTTTAATCTCGTAATATTTTGACTTTTTTCTTGTAATATTATGACTTTTTTCTTGTAATATTTTGACTTTTTTCTCGTAATATTATGACTTTATTCTTGTAATATTTTGACTTTATTCTCATAATATTTTGACTTTATTCTCGTAATATTTTGACTTTAATCTCGTAATATTTTGACTTTAATCTCGTAATATTTTGACTTTTTTCTCGTAATATTTTGACTTTTTTCTCGTAATATTTTGACTTTAATCTCGTAATATTTTGACTTTAATCTCGTAATATTTTTACTTGAATCTCGTAATATTATGACTTTAATCTCGTAATATTATGACTTTATTCTCGTAATTTGCCCTCCAAAATATTTTTTTTTCTCTTAGTCTGGCCCTAATACTCCGTCGTACTTTCAAGATGTTCCAGTAATTATTATTTTAGAGATCTACCCACACCAAAGTTGTTTGTTAGGATGTAAAGTGTTTTAAAGAGGGTAAATGTCCGTGTGTGTAGCAGTGATTCATGTTAATGTCATGTACAAATGCCAAACAGCTTCATCTTCTTCGGACCACATCTGGGATGTGAGATGAATGTTAACGGGAGTGTGTTGAAACCTTCCAGATCCTGGGTCTGATGGTGGTCCGAAAGATGCTGGACATGGTGTTCTCCCAGCACGACCTGGCCTGGATGGACGACCTCCTGCCCGAGAAAGAGAAGAAGAAGAAGGAGGACAACAAGAAGAAGGGCAAGGACGCGGAGAAGGAGAAGAAGAAGCCCAAACAAGACGACAGCGAGGAGGAGGTGAGAGCCCTCGAGCTTCTGCTGCCCCCTGCTGGAGCGATGGATCGTCACACAGGTTTTCTGATGATCTGTGTGTGTGTGTCTGTGTGTGTGTAATCATGTGTGTGTGTGTGTGTGTGTGTCTACAGGACAAGCCCCACGTCTACTCCAACCACTCGCCCAGCTCCGAGTCGGACTTGGATCGCAGGTACTGTGTCCTCAAACTGCACATCCCCTACAGAGACCTCATCTACCCCGATGTTGTACAGTCTCAGTGGGGAGCGTACTGCCAGGCTGCCGCCACGCACCGTGCTCTGTGACACACACACACACACACACACACACACACACACACACACACACACACACACACACACACACACACACACACACACACACACACACACACACACTCCATGCACATATTAAAGGGTCAGTTTGCAAAAATTACAGACAGTAGTGGTTCCAAACTCTTGAGGTCGGGTCGTGCACGGTCCGTTTCGCTCCACGGGAACTTATTTCAGAAAAACTTTGTATGCTAGTGAATAATGTTTGGTCAATTTAAAAGATAATTTTTCATCTTGACAAAGTCGCGGCTTGTCATCCAACTAACGAAACATCAGACTGTGAGAATACGTGATAATAAAGACGACACATCGCAGAGCTGCTCCTGTTTATCAGCAGCTCACAGAACTGCAGTCGTCAATTTGAGCAGATTTATTGTCATTTTCACCCTTTATCGCTTCCTTTTCTGTGTCGAGTCGGCGGCCATGTTGGTGTTGAGCGAGACGATGTGGTTCTCTGAGCGGTTAAACACAAAACTATATGAGATTTTACTTAAATTACGACAAACTGAGACTTTATTCACTCGGAAAATGATCTTTTAAATCGACATCATTCGTGTGAACAGGATCAAACAATGACTCGTCTCTCTCTTAAGTGCGTGTTGACCTCTTTGTGGCCACTGGTTACCCAGAGTTCATAGCGTTGTAATGTCAAACCACAGGCAGCAAAACATTTACAAACATTTATTAAAAACAGTTTTTTATGACAGAAATCTGAGCATTTTCACCTAAAACAACAAAAAAAAAGGAACATGTTTCTGTTTGTGTTCATGTGAACTCCCGGCTTTTGTTTTTATTATACAGCTTTATATTCTATAACGTAAAAATAAGTCAGAACAATGAGGTGTAACAGCAGAAGTCTGTGAGGGCTCAGAGGGGTTTATTAGGATCATCAGGGGCCAAAGAGGTGGCGGGATTTTTATTTGTGTCGCTCTCAGCAATTAAACAATACTTTTAATTAATAAGTTAGCACGTAAGATACCACTACAGGTAAGTTATATAGATGTATTTTGTAATTTTGTTGAACTGGCCCTTTAAGAATATGGCCCACACTCTACATCCTGTAACAACGGCCAATCAAAAGTCTCAGATAGTTTAAAAACGATCACACGTTAACTTTAACCCGTTATTTCAATTTGACATCCGTCTGCACGTAGCATGAAGCTGTCGCTGCTTTATTTTACGCTTCCTCTGATGTTTTTCCAAAGTGTTCGCTCTGTTGTGTTCGTGGTGTTCACTTCCTCGTTGCTTCTTCACTCATTTCCACAAATTTTAGACACAAATGTGAATTATAAACACACGTGTGGGAGGATTCACGCGTCCCGTCGTCCTCGTAGCCTCACGTGTTGGGCTCAGTCTCCTCTCCATGCACTTTAAGGCAATGCAGATGATTGTGATGATGTCCTGAGCTGTATAATCCTGCTGCTGCTCTCCACTGTGTTCATGTGTTAAACTGTCTGTTTACTCCTCACTGATGTGTGTTTGTTAGTCTGAAGATATTGAGGTGAAGTGAAGCCGTCCGTCAGGTTTTTCTTTGTTAGAATAACACGTGTGATATATTAAGTCTGTTGTATGTGTAGAGAGGATTTAGCTCTTTCTCGTGTAATCGTCCACACGCAACAAGCATCATTGTTTTGGTTGTTTCTTTTTCCTCCGTATGTTAAATCTCTTGTGATTCTCTTATTTCTCTCTGAATCACCCTCACCTGCAGCCACAGCAGCAGTTTTAGTGAAACTGTCTCTGGTGACCTTTGCTCAACATGCTGAACATTCAAACACAGACACTCTGTATTACTTTGCTTTGTGGGCGAATGCCAATTTCTCCTCTAAATTGCCCATCATGTCTGCATTGCTTTGAAAGAGGCATGGTTTGGATTTGACTTTCTGAATTTTGTTCTGTGAGATGATGTCGACTGTTGTGGATGCAGCTCAAGATAACAACACTAAAAGCTTTCACACCTGCCTTGAATGCATTTTTCACCAAAACATCCAACAAGTGTTTTTTTTTTTGCATTCAGTCATCTGATGAACGAAAAACAAAACCGTAGTTAAACTTGTGGTCGACTGAAAAATAATTTGTTTATTCTATAAAATGAAGATACTGAAACCTCAGTTTGCATTATAGTTTCAAAGGCATTGCTCGACCTGTTACGACGGAGTATTAGGGCCATACTAAGAGGAAAAAAAATAAAAAAAATTGGGAAAATTACGAGAATAAAGTCGTAATGTTATGAGAATAAAGTCGTAATAATACGAGAATAATGTAATAATAATACAAGGGAAAAAAGTCGTTTTAATGAGAAAAAAGCTTCGATAGAGTTCAGATCTGACGTGACCAGCTCAACCAAACAGTCGCCTCAGCCTGAGCCCAGCAGCCGCAACTCTTCAAGTGATGTCTCAACTTATTCCTAACATTCTAACTGCAGTCTGGATATTATGAGTTTCTCATTAAAATTACTACTTTATTCTCCTAATATTTTGACTTTATTCTCGTAATATTTTGACTTTATTCTTGTAATATTATGACTTTATTCACGTAATATTTTGACTTTAATCTCGTAATATTTTGACTTTAATCTCGTAATATTTTGACCTTAATCTCGTAATATTTTGACTTTTTTTCTCGTAATATTTTGACTTTATTCTCGTAATATTATGACTTTTTTCTCGTAATATTTTGACTTTAATCTCGTAATATTATGACTTTTTTCTCGTAATATTTTGACTTTAATCTCGTAATATTATGACTTTTTTCTCGAAATATTTTGACTTCTTTCTCGTAATATTTTGACTTCATTCTCGTAATATTTTGACTTTATTCCCGTAATATTTTGACTTTATTCTCGTAATATTTTGACTTTTTTCTCGTAATATTTTGACTTTATTCTCGTAATATTTTGACTTTATTCTCGTAATATTTTGACTTTATTCTCGTAATATTTTGACTTTATTCTCGTAATATTTTGACTTTAATCTCGTAATATTTTGACTTTAATCTCGTAATATTATGACTTTATTCTCGTAATATTTTGACTTTATTCTCGTAATATTTTGACTTTATTCTCGTAATATTTTGACTTTTTCTCGTAATATTTTGACTTTTTTCTCGTAATATTTTGACTTTATTCTCGTAATATTTTGACTTTATTCTCGTAATATTTTGACTTTAATCTCGTAATATTTTGACTTTATTCTCGTAAGATTTTGACTTTAATCTCGTAATATTTTGACTTTATTCTCGTAATATTTTGACTTTAATCTCGTAATATTTTGACTTTTTCTCGTAATATTATGACTTTAATCTCGTAATATTTTGACTTTATTCTCGTAATATTTTGACTTTTTTCTCGTAATATTTTGACTTTAATCTCGTAATATTTTGACTTTATTCACGTAATATTTTGACTTTAATCTCGTAATATTTTGACTTTATTCTCGTAATATTATGACTTTATTCTACGTAATATTATGACTTTAATCTCGTAATATTTTGACTTTAATCTCGTAATATTTTGACTTTATTCTCGTAATATTTTGACTTTATTCTCGTAATATTTTGACTTTAATCCTCGTAATATTTTGACTTTAATCTCGTAATATTTTGACTTTTTTCTCGTGAATATTTTGACTTTTTTCTCAGTAATATTTTGACTTTAATCTCGTAATATTTTGACTTTAATCTCGTAATATTTTGACTTTTTTCTCGTAATATTATGACTTTATTCTCGTAATATTTTGACTTTAATCTCGTAATATTTTGACTTTTTTCTCGAAATATTTTGACTTTATTCTCGTAATATTTTGACTTTAATCTCGTAATATTATGACTTTTTTCTCGTAATATTATGACTTTATTCTCGTAATATTTTGACTTTAATCTCGTAATATTTTGACTTTTTTCTCGTAATATTATGACTTTATTCTCGTAATTTGCCCTCCAAAATATTTTTTTTTCTCTTAGTCTGGCCCTAATACTCCGTCGTAACCTGTTACGCCACTAAAACTGTATATAGGGTCCAGAGTTTAGAGGAGGTAGCTCCATCTTTGGATCCATTTGTGTTAAACGGGCCCGACGTGAAACCTTCCCTGCTGTGAAGGTCTCTATCCCGTCACCCAGTGTTGACCGTGAGGCGCCGCGGCCTCAGACGCCTCAGCAGCTCACTTCTCTCATCGCTGACTGACGTGAGCTGCCGTCGTGTCCGGCTGAGGTCACGACGTCACGTGGCTCGGCTCCTCCTCCCCTCAGCCCCTCAGTGTTTTTGGCCGTGGGTGTGTATGGTAACCAGAACTTGCCCCTTCCTTAGCATCACCCTCCACCTGAAGATCTCCTGCCCGTCGTCTCCGGCCATGCCCATGGGCCGAGGGATGGCCTGCCCCGTGCCCCAGGTCAAGATCGAGATGGAGTCGGACTACGACTCGGACCTCGACCACCACCGGCCTCGGGACATGAGCAGCGAGACCACGTTATGAAGCTGACGCTCGAGGTCTTGTTGACAGAGCAGCACACGCAGCAGAGCAGGGTGTGGGCGAACCGCTGCATGCAGCCGGCGCTGAGCCGCGGACGGATCGAGGCGGTGCAGCTGCGAACAAACAGACACACTGACAGACTGAAACTGGACTGATCCAACTGACGGAGACGTTTGTGTTTTTAGCGGCATCTGCTTTTAAAAATTGGTGCATTTTTGACAGAAATTGCTTGAACAGTATATTAAATACCAAATTTATTTATTTACTTGTACGATGTAAATAGCCACAATAAGAGAGGAGATATTTATCTGTATGTGCTGTATAGGAAATATTATATTTGATGTGAAAATATTTATCTTAATACATACTAGCTGTCGATATTGTGCTATTATACAGTTACTACACATCCAGACAAAACCTACTGTACAATAACTTCACATCAGCCTGCGTCTATAGTTTGATTCTGCAGCAGGAAATGTGAAAACAGGCACAAAGTTGTTAGTAACAGCGACATGTCTTCTTCCACGTTAGCCTTTGTACATTTGGTGTTTCTGTGTTTGTTTGAATATGTTGTTTTGTGCCTCTGATCCCAGAGAACCGCTCTCCTTCCCCCCGTTTCCCTCCAGTTCAACACCTCCACACTGGCACATTAATTAACCCGGAACAAAAAGAAACAACCAAAAAAAAAAAGTCGTGATGTTGCTGCAAAGGATCGATTTATTGTGCAAGACGTAGCGTACAGGTTTATATTTGTGACTCCGTATGAGAACATGACTCACTTCCACGACACCACATGCATATGACAGTAACGAGAAAGCTCACACGTGATGGATGTTCATGAACTGACCGCTGTAACTCATGTAATTAAAATTCCTTTATTCCAAATCGTGTGCTTGTCCTGTGTTGACTCTCCTCTAGGGCTGGGCGATTTGGCCTGAAAATAAAATCTCGATTTTTTTCTGTTTTTCTCTAAACAAACTAAAAAGACCAAGGCAAATTTAAATACATATTTTCTTTATTAACACAATAAAAATAAATGAGATTACCAAGTAATCAAGGCCTATGTGAACAAATCAGTCGTTCAAGAATAAAAAAATAAATACAAATAAAAATAAAATCAGCACCACTCGGCTGTCATTATTGTGCAAAGATTTTTTTTAAATCAAAAAAAAATTTCTCTTGTCGCGTATCCCAAATGTCGTGTGGTTGGCCGACAATCACGTGATTGTCGGCCAACCACGTGATTGTCGGCCAACCACACGACATTTGGGTGGTCACGTGGTTTTAGTCTAGAGCTGTTTTTAAATTGCGATTTTTCGGTTCAGCCATTTCACAAACCGTAGGAAAGTAAAAATGCAAATTAATCATTTAAACCGAAAAAATCGCCCAGCCCTACTATCCTCAAATGTATAGCACGACTAAGAAATCTGTGGCTTGGCTCATCACAGGAGCGTCAGACACCAAAACTGACCTCGCAAATAACTCTTAAAGTTTGTTTTTCGTGTTTTTTTTTCCCCCTTCGTGATCATGAATGCGCTGGAAAAACAGGGAACAGTAGAAGCAGCAGATCATAAACCTCATCAGAATACATCCAGGAAAAAGTCAAAGAAGTCTGAATCAATAATATTCTGAGTTAAACACGTTGTTTTTTTCCGGAGCTAATATGAGACGTCGCAGCTCTTTCCGATCTCCGATGAGTCGGGCTCTTTAACTTCCAAACTCGGCCTCGACGTCAACACACGTCATCACATCACGCCTGAAAACTCAACTAGCATGTTCACCCACATCACATCACAGCCGAGTCAGAGTCGGCTGACTGAGCCGGACGGTAAAAACCAGATCGTTCACATCCACGCTGAACATTAAAGCCAGATGTTAGCGGGTGTAAGTAGGTTTTTTTTTAGCCAGTTTGAAAGATGTACTGCTTATAAAGATGCAGTAATAATGTTTTTTATATTATTGAAACAGTCAAATCTGAAACACAGAATTATAATACCATCGCTATTATTAATAGTAAAGATTATAAATATTCATCATTCCAATTTGGAATACAGTCAGAAAGCGTCAATTTAATTAACTCCATTTAACGGCTCTCTACAGTCGCCCGGTGTCGTCTTGATTCATTCTATTAAATCACCTGACAGAGAATTTAAGACCGGACGAACCTGAATCATTTACAAGGCAGCAGCACACGTTACCGTCTGACACAGTCTCTTTCTGACATCAGCACGTCACGTCAGCACACACGAAGGATTCAGCGTCGCCGGGTGTTTGGTGAAGCCGTCGGCGAACCCTTCCGCCTCCACCAGCGTCGGCCTCTTGTTGCACATCGGGCACAGCTCGTTGCGCTCCTGCGAGGCTCTCATCCACACGATGAGGTTCCAGCGCTGGCCGGAGGAGATGGGCAGGGCGCCGTGCATGTGCTGGCCCCGGTGGAGGAGGCCCTCCGTCACCCTGTGTTCAACCTCTGAACACTCTGTCTCGCTTAAAGGCACCTGCAGGGGGCGACAAAACCACTTCAGACAGGTTGAACATGATGACAATATTCTCACATTTGCTGCTTTAATAATAACTTTAAATGAACTGGTGGTTTCACATTTCTGAAGAAATGTATCTACAGTATTTATTAACCGCCAGAAAACCTTTTATCTGCAGGCTTTCTTTTCTTTTTATCACATCAGCAACAATTAAAAAATAGACTGAAAGGGTATACTTTAAAAAAAAACACTCTCTAAATATGATAAATAAGATTTAAATAAGTCCTCTCTGGCGTCACAGCTGTTGCCACCTGATTTATGGAGCCAAAAATGAGCATATTTGGACGAGAAAGGTGGAGCTGAGGATTCCTGAAGGACGCCCTGAAGCCTAATTTACTCTAAATGGGACCATAACTTGACAAAAGCTTGAAACTGGACATAAACCCATCAGGACAATGTTTCCTGAGGTAATAAACCATATGAGAAGAAGAAGGGTAATTTTCTAATAAGCTAACGTACAACCTGTTATTTACTCCAAAACAACCTATACAGTGTTTAAGGGGACAATAATATATTGATATTGTTGTTAATAGCTTACAGTACGGAAGCGTATTGCATTCACTTGATAAATTTATTTTTTGGTTTGTTTTTCGGAGTAATTATTTGTGTTTTTCTGAGTAATTTATTTTTCTGTTTTTCAGAGTAATTTTTTTTTTCTGATTTTCTGAATAATTTTTTTTTTCTGTTTTTCGTACTAATTTTTTTCCTGAGTTTACAGAGCATTTGAAGATCCATTCATTCATTGAGAGCTCGACTTCATGGTTACAAACATGACCGACTTGTTCAGTTTAATCAAGTTTTACTTTGATCTGGGTTTAAGACACTGGGAGATAGTCCTGTCTTTAACTCATATAGATGGTATCATCATTAGTTATATAATATGTATATATGCGCAGGCAGGAGTCACCATAGGTCCACGACATGGTCCACGGGAGAACGGGAGTCTGTTACAGGTTGGATGTTCTCGCAGGAGTTCGAAGTATCTCGATATTTCAGAAAAAAAATTACTCCGAAAAACAGAAGAAAAAAAAATTACTCTGAAAAACAGAAATAATTACTCCAAAAAACAGACAAAAAAATAAATTACTCAGAAAAACAGAAATAATTATTCCAAAAAACAGACAAAAAATAAATTACTCAGAAAAACAGAAATAATTATTCCAAAAAACAGACAAAAAATAAATTACTCTGAAAAACAGAAATAATTATTCCAAAAAACAGACAAAAAATAAATTACTCAGAAAAACAGAAATAATTATTCCAAAAAACAGACAAAAAATAAATTACTCAGAAAAACAGAAATAATTATTCCAAAAAACAGACAAAAAATAAATTACTCAGAAAAACAGAAATAATTATTCCAAAAAACAGACAAAAAAATAAATTACTCAGAAAAACAGAAATAATTATTCCAAAAAACAGACAAAAAAATAAATTACTCAGAAAAACACAAATAATTACTCAGTAAAACAAACCAAAAAATAAATTCATCAAGTGAATGCAATACGCTTCCGTATTACAGTACAGATTTCTAACCACATATTCTGTTTCATCTCACCTGTTTCATGTCACCAAAGTAAAGGTTTCCCTCGGTGAAGTCCTTGCCCAGCGACACGTTGAGGGTGACCTCCGCGTTGTCGTAGTGGTAGCTCAGGTCCAGGTCTTCGTTCATGTCATATTTAACCACGAAGGCCTTGTGGCTGTCCAGACAGCGCCCCCCGCAGTCCGGGTACAGCAGGGAGGTGAGCGGGCGCAGGTACTGCTCACGGAGGGGCGTGATGAAGCCCTCGTCGAAGCCCAGCTCGTTCAGGAGGATCTGGAACAGACGGATAATGAGGAGAATAAAAGGACTGCAGACATAGATTCTCTCTCACATCTGTACATATTTAATACAGAGCTCTTTCATGGCTTTAACATTTTATATCCTCCTAATTCAGTGTGTCAGACGGGTGTACCACATGTACCTGCTTTACATATTTCATGACTGATGGGACCCACAGCAGGTCAAGCACAATAGAGATGAATAATGAATGACCGAGCGGTGATTAAACGGCCAGCAGGCGTGGAGACATTACCCCGTAATGGTTCATGGTGTTGGGTCGTCCCTTGGGGGCGGAGGACTTCTCAAAGTGCTCCAGCTCCTCCACCAGCTCGTCGCAGAAGCTTCTCTCAAACATGGGGAAGCGATACACCCTCACTGCTTCAACAGGAGGACGGGAAAAACACACAGATGTTCCATGTAGGGGTGGTTAATCAGCCCAATTTCCCGATTCGATTCCGATTATTGAAGTCTCGATTCGATTATTAACGATTATTGATATTCCATTTAACATCAGTCAGCTGCTGAATTATTTTACTTCTCTTTTGACTCACACCTCACAGCACCTTCAATATTGTATAGAGTAACTGTAATATCCAAATTATTATTTTTTACTTTGTTTTAAATGTAGTCTTTCACTGTTACAAAAATGTCCACACTTGTGAATAAATGTCCAAATTCTATTTATTTATGTTATTCTCCATATAACAAAGATGCAGATGCTTTGGAACTTTCTGTGGTCACAGGACAGCTGTGTAATACCTTGCACCTCCGGGTTAAATCAGGTATGACAGCCAGTAAGAGGAGGACTCCGGTTTGTATTACAATTTAAAAAAAATAAATAAATAAAATAAAAATTAAATAATCGATTTTTGGAAATTTAATAATCGACTCATAATCGTCAATATTATAATCGCGATTAATCAATAATCGATTTTTTTCACCAGCCCTAGTTCCATGTAGCACTTTGAAACATACATGAATGTATAATAATAACGTGCTACCATAAAAAAACATCCGAAAAAAATGGAGAATGAACGAAAACAGCCACATCACATCACACAAAATAAAGGTATTTGAACAAATGACATCTGCTAAATCTAATAAATAACAGTCACAATACTGGGACTCAAATACAAATACAAACAGACTTGCATGGCATTATGGGTACTCTTTGATGTCAAGAGAAACCTGAGTCACCTAGATGGAATAAAAGCTCTTTAAAGCTCACCTGCCTCTTCCTCCAACAAGTCCAAGAGACCCTCCACGCTGCTGTCGCTGCGTCGACAGTACTCGACAATCTGTCTGAACTTCGGCGCGAGGCAGCTCTCCTGAGGAGGAGAGGGGTGCAGGTGTGTCTCAGCGTGGCGTTGATGACACATCAGTGACACTGTGCGCAGTGGCGTGACGCGGTAAATACCTGTAGATGGTAGACGTGAGGATGGAGAGGCCGGTACACGTCTTTTATAGCAGCGGCTCTCTCAGCAGAAGTCGCGCCGAGACGCCTTCGCCGGTCCACTTCCTGTGAGATCTAAAACACAGAATCACACTCAGTCAGCTCAAAGTGACGTCCAAAACCCAAAGATCTTCATTTATTGTCACATAGGATTTGAACTTTTGCCAGTTTGTTGCTACAGTCAGTGTGTGTGATCACGAGACACTAAGATAAAACTATAAGCACTTTTTAATAACGTGGTTTCATCTCAGTTTAGGTCAGATTCTGTGAAACTGACAACACAATGCAGTGAATAAAATTAAAGGCAGACTGATTATCGATCACTTGTAGATATCTGTGACTTTTCTGTCAGATTGCCTTTAAAATAAACTAACTTATAAATGAGCTGCAACAATATCTGATTGGTAACACGTCACGATTAATAACCTATAAGTAATGAGTAATCTGAATCTGCAAAGTAACTAGTAACTAAATTTATTAAACAAATGTAGCAGAAAGGAAGTATAAAAAGGAAAATACTCGAGTAAAAGTACCTAAAAATTGAACTTAAGAACAGTACTTGGGTTTTTTTCATCACTGGTTGATCAGAAATAATCGCTGTATAATAATATTATCGTTATTATCGTGAGCAATGTATCGTGAATCGTATTGTGAGTTACTATATGAGACCCTGTTGTGTTGTTATTGTTTTTTTGGTGTCACTCACACACACACACACACACACACACACACACACACACACACACACACACACACACACACTCTTACCTTGTTAAGCACATCCTCAAACTGTTGGTCCGTCACACAGCCGAGCCTCCTCAGCAGCTGCAGATCAATAATGAACCCAGATGTCAGTCACGTCACTGTTACTGCTGTAAACATGTGATGTGTGATATTCACTCACTGCCTCGTAGTCCTGTCTGAACTGCTGCTCCGACACGAAGCGGACGTGCAGGCTGTAGTCCTCCAGGAAAAAGTTGTCAGTTGTGAAACAGTTACAGGTGTAAAACTGAGGTGTGTCGTCGGTTTCCTCGGTTGTCATCACCGCTCGACTAGAAGAAATAACCTCAATAAAACACAGGAAGTGAAACGTTCAGCGACGAGCTGCACGGCTTCTTCACAGAGAAACAACACACAAATCAATATAAACACTTCTTCTGTTTCTTCTTCTTCTTCTTCTGCTGCTTCTTCTGCTGCTCCTGCTTCTTATTCTTCTGCTGCTTCTTCTGCTGCTCCTGCTTCTTCTTCTTCGCTTTATTGGCGGTTGGCAAACAACGAATTGGCGCCACCACCTGGTGTGGAGTGTTGCCAACAACAGCAAAACAAATACATTATTTGTCATTAATACATAAAAGAAGTTAAGTTATGCCTACCTTTCCCAGTTGGTTCAAAATTTTTCAGATATTTAACTTTCTGTATCTTATTTCTTGTTTTGTAAACAAAACAAAAAAAAGAAAAACCTTGATTGTGAACGGCAGAAATGCTATGGTATATTGTCTGAAAGTAAGCACTGTGTTATAATGCTCTCACAAAATAAAAAATAAAAATGTAAAAAAAAAAAAAAAGAAGTTAAGTTAAGTTAACTTAAGTTAAGTATGATATAATTTAATACATTTTTTCTAATGGAAAGTGTACAGTTGTGGTAACAGCTGTGGACCAGGAAAACAAATGAGACAAAGGAAATCTGTAGAAAACACAGGAGCATAAAATATTAAAAATAAACCTTTTTAAATACATCAAGTCCCCTGAAAATAAATGTCCAAATGTGCCAAAAGAGCGCTATGTATTATTAGAAATGTTGATGTTTTATGTCCTATTTTATGAGATAAGTGTCGGTTCACTCTTATTGTTGCCTTACATTTTTTTTTACATTTTAATTTTGTAAATAATTATTATTCAAAAAAAAAAGTTAAGAACAAACAAACAAAAAAAGAATGGCTAGGATCTAGTAGAGAGCCTCTAGGATGTAGTACCGCTGTATGTCCAGCAGGGGGCGGAGGGGGCGCTACCATCAAAAGTAGACACCAACCGCAGAAAATCAACAGTAGAAGAAGAAGACGGGAGACAAACACGCTGTGAGCCGTCAGCCTGTTGTGATCTGTTGTGGATTATCTGTCGTCGTTAGCAGTGGCTAGCACGGTTATTAAACATGCCGATTAGCAGCTAGCATATTTATGCTAGCTGAGGTTTATAACCGCTGTCCGTGGTACCACTTTATAAAGTCCGAGCGGAAATGTTAAGCGTGGAGTCGTTGCAGGTGGCCGAGGAGGAGGTGGTCGAGTCCAGCTCCAATAAACTCGGTGACATTTACACCTTCGTGGCTAAAGGCTGCTTCCCTCAGACCGTGAACCCTTTACGAAAGAAGAATCTCAAACGATACGCCCAGAAGTTCATCATTGACGGTGAGGATTCATGGAAAGACACACTGAGAATGCATTGCCTTTCTCTAGCTGCCAATACGAACCTCCATTTGAAAAACGTGCAAATTTAATATATAAAGAAGTATATATAATGTGGGACATAATGTTGTATATTTTATGAATCTGTAGGAGAATGTGGAAAATTCGGCACACTAACTGAGCAATTAAACATAGCCAGCACTGTATATCAGGTATATCTCAACTTCTAAAACTGGCTTTAAGTTATAGAAGAGAAGAGAATAAGCTTCTTATAAAAGTTAACATTTTCTGGATATAAATGGCGTTTGGTAAATAAAGTGTAAGCCGAACTGAGGAGTGGACTTGAACTGCTTGTCACAGTTAAAGTTGTGTTTTATCTTTTTGTCTACATGTCAAAATAAGCAAAACCACATTAAATACTAATTTATTTTAATTGAGTTTGGCCACAAAGTACTCATGAAGGGGTCTGCAGGAGCCTTATATTGTCAGTATGTCACATGTGTGTCAAAGCGTGTTCTCTTCATCCATGTCTTGTAAAAGAGGGCAAGCTGTACTATGTGGGACCCAAGAAAGAAGAGAAGAGGGAGGTGATCATCGAGGCCGAGAGGAAGAGGCAGATTTTCCTCGACTGCCACTTTAATGACATCGGTCATCACCTGGGCCAGAAGAAGACTGTCCACAGGATCCAGAGCAAGTACTACTGGCTGGGGATCATCAAGGACGTGGTGGATTGGGTACACATTTTTGTCTTTAGTTTTCTGTTTACATCTCTGGGACATAAAGACAAACCGGACTTAACATTAATGATAACTGCTGTTTCAGATAAAAGTATGTGACACCTGTCAGCACACGGAGAGGAGTAAAAACCTGGCGAGGATTATCCGGCCCATAAAAGTGGACACACCTTGGGAGATTGTTGGGATTGATATTATAGGTTAGTGCCTCAATTAATACCATCAAATTATATTTTAAATTTCTTTAACTGTATGATTTTTTTGTCACACTTTAAGACCTGCTGTCTGTCCTCTGTTCACCAGGACCTTTCCCAGAGACCCAGCAAGGCAACACCAAGGTTACAGTCCTTATTGATTACTTTAGTAAATGGCCAGAAGCTTTTCCAGTGCAAAAGGCAGATGCTCTCTCTGTTGCGCGATGTATTTCCAAATGCATATACAGGTGAAAACATTTCACAAAATCTTGACTAATACATACTGAGGTTTAAACGAAGGTTTTTAAGATGTAATATGTCAGTATGTTTGATTTTCTCTTTACTATATGAGACCATTTTTATGTTCCCCTCAAACCAAATTATTCAATGTTTTCAACAGAATATGATTCTTGCCACAAATTGTCTCCAAATCTTTAATGAAAGGCCACTTTTAGGATGCTCATATTTCATTCTAGCCCATGTTGACACACACAAAATTATACTATTCTGAAACCTGATTTTGAATTCATTCTGTTCTCTGTTCAATCAGGTTTGGTGCCCCCAAAACAATAGTGTGCACGCAGAATGCTGACTTCTGTGACGAGGTGAGATGTGAGTCACAGAGTATATTTAAATAAACTGATGAATGAAGGGATGAGAGGTTGAAGCGGCAGTTTTCTCATCGCTCCTGCTGTGTGTTTTTCTAGGTGACGAAGCTGCTGTGCGACAGGTGGAGCATCGTGCAGAAGGTGTCTCCTCTGGATCATCCTCAGCTCAACCCGCTGCACGACTGCACTGGTCCTTTACTGAAGGACGCCGTGGTGCAGATGGTGACGGAGAAGCAGGCCGACTGGGACGACTTCCTGGACCCTGTGCTGTTTCTGTTCAGGACGTCCACCAACCCTACGACCAAGTTCACACCTTATTC
This sequence comes from Lagodon rhomboides, assembly GCA_039737535.1. NCBI lineage: Eukaryota > Metazoa > Chordata > Actinopteri > Spariformes > Sparidae > Lagodon > Lagodon rhomboides. The sequence goes on along the minus strand of CM077791.1, from coordinate 32,122,000 downwards.
CCTCATGTTCAACAGGATGGCTAATTTACCAAATGAGGTCCAGACTCCCTTGTTTAGATATAAAAAAAATCAAGACAGTGTGGTTTGTTTATGATTACTAATTTTCTCGCCTTCCCTCTAGACGTCGTTGAGCCTCCTGAATTATGACGACCAAGAGCAGGATATGTATTCCACGAAGGAGAAGGCCTCGACGCATATGACAGTAATGCAGGAGCAGCAGAACTCTGTGAAACAGCTGGTAAGTCATGTTGCTTCGTCTTGTGTTGATACAATCAGCTCTGCAGAAAAGAAAAAACTACACCCACACACACACAGAGCACACGTAGCTGACTTTCTTTGCTGATTCTTGGACAATCGACTCCTCTGTAAAAAAAATATTCTGCTCTGCAATTAAGCTGGAACACAGTTTCAGGGCTTTTTCTTCTCTTTCCCACGATGATAACACTGCGGATAATTAGGATGTTTGGTGGAAAAATCTCCTTCGATGTTGTAATCCTTGAACGCAGCGATACTCTCCTGGAATATCGAACATGCTGCCTCTGAACCGACACTTGTGATGAAATATTTGGTCATAAACGCCCCATTCAGAGTCATTTTTCTGATTGATTTTTTTTTTACTCAAGCATTCACGCCTAATCAATAAAGTGTCCGTCTTGACAACCACTGTTGTAACTTGTCAGTTTGAGGTGAGTGAGCGAGAGTCAACTTGAGGCCGATTGTCCAGTCGAAATGTAGACGGCGCCCTCTGTTGGAATCAATACTTGACATATATCATGTCATGTTGGACACAGTTAGGTCATGATTATTAAGCATCTTCGCCTCTTGTGAACACAGTGTATTTATTACATGGCCTATATTAATGATTAAAGGAAGAGATTTAACACGTAGTCTTATTAATGTGTTGTTAGACAGCAAACAGAGATATTTACAAACACACACGTTTGTCAGCTTAATTAACTAATGAACATACCTGGCTGTGTGTAACATATGGTAGATTTACATCCCTTCTGTTTTGTGTTTTGAATGTGTGTGTTCTCACTTGTAGGTGATAGCCAATATGAATGCAGCCTACAAACAAGAGAAGAAGAAGAACGCCAAGCGGAGGACACACAACATGCCCTCCATGACCTTTAAAATCGCAGATCCTCTGTTCGGTGCAGGAGACTCGCCCTCCCCGAAAAAACTGAAAGAGAGTTTATATTTGTCCTTTCCTGTCGAGACGGTGCTGGCCACCGAGCAGAGCGGCTCAGAGGACATAAAGACCGAGTTAGCGTATCACTTAGCCGAGTCTGACGTCCACTGAGGAGGACGGTGTGAGAACAATGAGGAGAGAGGACACATCAGTGGAGCGAGACTTCATGTTGCCTTCAAGTCTTGGACGGATCAGACGGGAATCCAGATGAGCTGAAGAATCTCACCTGTGAAAGCAGAATCTGGCAGGAACACTGACCCACATGTACTGTTGGGCTTTCCCAGCAAAAAAACAGCTTCCCATGAAAATGTTGTTAACTTATTTGTTTCACTTTTGTCATACAAAAGATATTTCAGCTGCAGTACTTTAAAATAAATCTGTTGCTTCCTTTTAAAGCCCTGGTGTTTTGTCATTACATGGTGGGAAATAAGAGTTTTTGTTTATCTTTAAAATAATAAAATAATATATACCGTTACGCACTTTCATATGCTTTTATAAATAAATAATGAAGTTATATTTATGGACAAACAGCCACCACCTACCAAAGACTGAATGTGCTCATTCATTCAGAATATGTTGGAGTCAGGAGCGTTCACAATAATGTCAGAGTTTCAGTTTCCAAATGTTTGCTAGGACAGTATTTTATTTATGTAAACATTAAAGGAACAGTTCACCCAAAAATTTACAATTCTGTCATCATCTCCTCCCCTCAAGGTGATGGTTTTTAGTCCATAAAACATTTCTGGAGCTTCACAGCAAAACAGAGTTGCTGCAGTCTCCAGACCAGATGCTGTAATTTCATTAAAATTGCTCTATTTTTACACTTTGACCAGTAGAAGTCCTCCCATTACACTGTGGAGACTCTTGTCCAGACAGGTTTGTTTTGGCTCGAGGCTCTTGAACGCTCACTAAAAACTACCTGGTGGGAGGAGCCACAGCACGTTCACTTCCGCAACAACTCGGATCAGAGAGGTTAAAAGCAGAGGAGGTTCCAGTCTGCTTCATTTTCTGTGCTCTGAAATGTATGGGTAGACTTTAAGTTTGGGTGGCAGGAGTTGTGTCTTCGACCAGGATACTAGACACACAAACAAACACAAACATTTCGAGCTGACACATGAAATAACAATTTATAAGGTATAAGTGGACAATTTGAAGACATTTCAGGACAACTGTGGAAGCTGTTCTTATAATGTGAATACTGTGAAGGTGAGTGTTCGTCTCTTTGTAATGTGAATTGATATGATTGATGCCAAGCAGGCTATAACTTCGTGTTTACAACACTGCCATAACTGTCTGCTTGACTGATCATTTCATCACTGTTACATCAGATTGATTGTGATTTTCTACCAGCTACCTTGTCGGGTGGTTCATACTCAGCTCCATAATTTTACTGATTCATATAAAAAGAAAGTCTATATCTATTATTCTATTATTATTATTATTATTATTATTATTATTATTATTATTATTATTATATTTTATTTTCATTATTTTGTTATTATTATTATTATTATTATTATTATTATTATTATTATTATTATTATAGTAATAGTAGTAATAATACTAATACCTACCATTGTTGTCAGGTAACAGTGCATCTCTCTTTGAAATAGACGATCTTTGATACCGGTGTCCCCTCTCTTCATCTGTCAAACAGAACTTAGCTCAGTTTCAGACGCGGTTTCTGCCCGTTAGCCTCCATTTTTATCCCGCTGTTTTATTTTTAATATGATAAAATAAAGAGTGTAGTAAATTATTTCATGTTCCCGAGGACAGCTGGCTGGACACGGGATTTAAAAAAAAAAAAACATGGAAGAATTTGAAACCTGACGCAACACAGCTCAACGCCGGCTAACAGCTAGCTTAGCATAGCTAGTTAATGTTTTGTAGGAATGTGTTTTTAGACTGCTGTTGCAGCCACACCGGACGATCCCCTCCACAACACTGACAGATCACAGTTTGACAGTTTTGTAGGAGACTTTATCTTCATCAAGGCAACGAGGTCCGCAGGACACCGGAAGTGCGTTCCTTCAAAATAAAAGTAAGTGTCGCTAAATAACAAAACGTAATTTCCGCTCAATTCTGAGATCTCAAAATATCCTGGAATTATTTCTGCATTATAAGACTGAATGTTAGGATTACCTATATCTTAAACCGTGGTTCTGGTTTTGATTTTAACTATTATGTGGGGGCCAATGAGAGCTGAGCTACCATGAAAGCAGTAATATCACACATATGTGGGAGTCTCTAATACATTAAATATTATACAGGTTATTTAAAAGTAAGAAGACTGAAAACTGATATTCTGGACCGATATTAATGTGCAGTAAAATTAAAATCTTTGTGTCAAAATGTTGAACAACCAGTTGTGAAGCTACAGAGTCCCCTGAGGGTCAGACAGAGATGTACGTGGCCCTTGGTCGTGTGCCTGATCTGGGACAAACAGGGTTAACGTGTCCATCGTCCCGGGGGCCGGGATAGTCCTGCTGTATAATTTACTCAAGTACTACTCTTAAGTACAATTTTGAGGTATTTGAGGAGTATTTCGTCTCAACTACACTTATTCTGATCAATTTAGTTACTAGTTACTTTGCAGATTCAGATTATTCAGTGTTTCTAGGTTTTAAATTATAACATTGTGTGAGAGGATGTTGCACCAGAGCCAAAGTACCACAATTTTAATTTTGTTTTATTTTACCGGCAGTCTGACAGAAAAATCACCGATACTGATAATCAAAAAATGCTGAATATCGGCGCTGATAATCAACCAATTGCCTATTAATGATATAAATAGGTAGGTGAAAGATGTTTTCCAGAGGAACTACGCACCATATAAGTCTCTCTGTCTGGGGTGTGTGCTGCCATACCCCTTCAAATTTATCATTAACCATTGTTATTGTCTACTTGACACAGTTGTTGCTAGAGGTGGGCTGCTGTGTGTGTGTGTGTGAAGTCATGGACCTGGAGCACGTAATGAGGTGAAGTCACTTGTGATGGCAATATCCCAGACTCCCTTACAAATTGTGTGATTTTAAGACATACAAGTCGCATTAGGGAAAACTTAACATAGCTTGTGAAACCGTGCAGCAAATTCTACATCGGTGGTGCCTTCTTGTGAATTCGGCATTAAATACAACACAGTGGGATCTTTCATTGTTGGTATATAACAAATTGACAGTAAACATGGCAAATTTTTACAAATCCAGTAAACAGTTACCACTATAGACTACTTCTTTGGCTAAAGTCACCAGATCCCCTTTAAAAAATGCTCAATTTTAAGACTTGCTGTGTGAAGAGAAACTGTATGAACTTCGTGAAATGCCGTATACAACATATTCTTAACTATTTGGACCTGCTTGTTCATTCGGCAAACGAAAGCTCAGATTATAACTCGAACCCTGCCTGTTTTTAACTGGTAGCACTGATCATTACTCTCTGTTTAACTCTCCAGATAACAGCATGGGCCTCAGAGTCGCTGTGAGTTGCACTGTGTCGTTCATCCTCCTGGACGTGGTGGTGACGACCGTCCTGTACACACATGGATCACACTTGAACTTATTCAGAGAGGAAACCCTGAACTTCAACATCCTCGAGTCAACGTTGGACCTCTGGGGCACCGCCCTGCTCAGAGCCTGCCTCCTGCTGGGAGCCTCCATAGGGGTGTCATATAATAGAGAAGATGGCCCAGCGAGGGCGGCTAAATCCACCCCCCTTACTGTCTTCTTCTGTTTGATCCTCATCACCTACACCCTGGCCAAGCTGCTGATACTGACCGAGCCGGCTGAGGGAGCTCCGGCGCTGACCCAGCGGCCCTGGGTCCTGAGCCTGATATGTTGGACCTGTGCCTCCTCTGTGGGTGTCATGCTGTTCTGGAGGCTGCTGGGGAAGCAGTCCACATCAGCGAGCAGTCGCAGCAGAAGCAGCCGTGAAGCTAGAGGAGGCTCTGAGGACACTGAGAAGCTCGTGGATGGAGCTGGTGAGGAGGAGCAGGAGGTGGAGGGTGAGAGGAGGAAGAAGATGACAGAGAAGAAGGAGAAGACGAACTCCGGGGCAACACTGGGACGTCTGCTGTCCTACTCCAAGAAGGATGGATGGCTGCTGACTGTCGCCGTCCTCTCCCTCCTCACCTCTTCTGTGTGTGAGTGTCCTCGATAATCAGATTGTCCAACGTTCAGCTCCATCAAATGTTTAACTTCTTCCGTTACAAAGGATTGCAACACTCACATGAAATAGGTCATCGGCGTCTTTGAGCGGCTGTTGATAGTTTATGATTGTCTGACTCGTTCCAGATTACGCAGATTGCTCTCATCGAGTGCAACAGTGGCTGAACTTTAGTGTCAAAATGAAGAAGAAATGCGGATACACAAGGTTTTGTTTTCCTCATAGAGCAGATGTAGAGGGAACTAACAGCTCCTTAATGAGGATGTAGTGGGTTTTATATTACATATTTACACACATAATTAGCTATTAAATGACTCACAACAGTGTAAATACATTTTTATTGTTAATTTTAACAAGGGCTACAAATTATTTTTATCATTGATTGATTAGTCTGCTGTTTACTTTCTCAATTAAACAGCACTCTCTTTGTTTTCATGACTGATTAAAGGACAACACTACATCATCCTGTTTTACTTTGATCATATGTGGCGGACCCTGCCACCTTTCTAGCTTCACACTGTTCTGGGAGCTTTCTTTCCTCTGAGAACAGCTTGTTCGTTCAGCTGGAGAAGATACATGTTTCTGAGTTTGTTTTATTACCTCATTAATATTGTAATTATTATAATTTTGGGGTTTAAGGCCTTTAAGTTCTGCTTCTGTGTGTCTCTGTAACCTGCAGGTGAGGTCTTCATACCTTTCTGGTACGGGAAGGCTATCGACAGCATTGTGGTTCAGCAGAGCATGGCGCATCTCGCTAAGCCGGTGCTCTCCCTGTTCACACTCGCCTTAGTCAGGTGAGTATCTGCAGGTGGCCTTCTGATGGCGATACCTGCGGTGAATGGGTTTGACGTCATCAGTGTGTTCCTGTGCGCACCTTCAAAATAAAATAACTGGCTTGAAAGAGACACTATAATTACAGAGACACAGGTATTTGTCTCTATGAACGTGTTGCCAACCAGGACTCAGGGATCAATCTGATGACTTCTAATGATAATAATGACAATAATGATATAACATATGGCCGAGGCAGGTCGTCACATGTGCTGAACCACACTTCCATCCCCTCCTCAGCTCACTCGCGATGGGAGTACGCGGAGGAGTCTTCACCCTGACGATGGCCAGATTAAACCTTCGAATCAGGAACCATCTCTTCAGACATCTCATGAGGCAGGAGATCGGCTTTTTTGATGAAAACCACACAGGTGATAAAAAAAAAAAAAAATAACACCACATGTGCGTCCATACGGAAGCGTATTGCATTCACTTGATAAATTTATTTTTTGGTTTGTTTTACTGAGTAATTATTTCTGTTTTTCTGAGTAATTTATTTTTTGTCTGTTTTTTGGAATAATTATTTCTGTTTTTCTGAGTAATTTTTTTTCTTCTGTTTTTCGGAGTAATTTTTTTTCTGAAATATCGAGATACTTCGAACTCCCGCGAGAACATCCAACCTGTAACAGACTCCTGTTCTCCCGTGGACCATGTCGTGGACCGATGGTGACTCCTGCCCGCGCATATATAATATTATATAATATATAATACCATCTATATGAGTTAAAGACAGGACTATCTCCCAGTGTCTTAAACCCAGAATAGATCAAAGTAAAACTTTTAAACTGATTAAACTGAACAAGTCGGTCATGTTTGTAACCATGAAGTCGAGCTCTCAATGAATGAATGGATCTTCAAATGCTCCGTAAACTCAGGAAAAAAATTAGTCCGAAAAACAGAAAAAAAAATTATTCAGAAAATCAGGAAAAAAATTACTCTGAAAAAAAGAAAAAATAAATTACTCAGAAAAACAGAAATAATTATTCCAAAAAACAGACAAAAAAATAAATTACTCAGAAAAACAGAAATAATTATTCCAAAAAACAGACAAAAAATAAATTACTCAGAAAAACAGAAATAATTATTCAAAAAAACAGACAAAAAATAAATTACTCAGAAAAACAGAAATAATTATTCCAAAAAAACAGACAAAAAATAAATTACTCAGAAAAACAGAAATAATTATTCAAAAAAACAGACAAAAAATAAATTACTCAGAAAAACACAAATAATTACTCCGAAAAACAAACCAAAAAATACATTTATCAAGTGAATGCAATACGCTTCCGTACGTCCATCCTCCAAGATCTGTCCTTTCTAACGACCTCGCATGCCTCCGTCACTCTGTAGGTGACATCCTGTCGCGTCTGTCGTCCGACACCACCCAGGTGAGCGACCTCATCTCCCAGAATGTCAACATCTTCCTGCGGAACGCCATCAAGGGCGCCGGCGACTTCATCGTCATGTGTGGGATGTCCTGGAGGCTCTCGCTGGTGACCATCATGGGATTCCCCTTCATCGCCCTCGTCTCTAAACTTTATGGAGAATACTACAAGGTGGAGCAGCTCTGCGTCCGTGTTGATCATTTAATTTGCACATAACATTTTAAAAATTCACATCTTTATATTTTCTTCTCCAGAAATTAACCAAAGAGGTGCAAACAACGCTCGCAGAGGCCAATAAAGTTGCAGAAGAAACGATCTCAGGCATGAGGACAGTACGGAGCTTTGCCAACGAGGGCGGGGAGGCGGACTCGTACTACGCCAAGCTTCTGGTGATGTACCAGCTCAACAAGAAACAAGCGCTGGCTTACGCCTGCTACATGTGGTCCAGCTGTGTGAGTCTCAGGCAGTCGCCCCATCAGATGAAGACGTGACGCTCTAGATGTACATGTTACAGTGTTTTTGTGTATGTGTTTCAGATCTCAGAGCTCGCTTTAGAAGTTGCCATCCTCTACTACGGCGGGCACCTTGTCATAACGAAGCAGATGAGCAGTGGTGCCTTGATAGCTTTCTTCATTTACATGCTTGAACTGGGAGAGAGTCTGGAGGTATTTAATCAGCTTCATGGTTGTTCATTCACATCGTGTGAATATGAAAGCACTCAGAGGACACTGATCCCTGTGTCTGATGATGTCACGTGTGGTTTATCTACAGAACATAGCATCAGTGTACACGGGCCTCATGCAGGGAGTCGGAGCTGCCGAGAAGGTTTTCGAGTACCTGGACAGGGAGCCCAAACACCCGGCTGATGGCACGGAGGCTCCAGACACGTGCAGCGGGCTGGTTGAATTTAAAGACGTCACATTTGCGTACCCAATGCGCCCCGAGACGGATATTCTCAAGGTTTGTTCTCAGTACAGTATATTTCCATACAATCATCTTTCTTTTCAGCTGTATCCATATTAATTTATACATATTCATATGTTCATCAAACCCTTAGATTGTTAAATGTCCACTACAAGACCCACAAAGTGGTTGAAAAAAAAAACAACGAGTTCAACCAAGCAGCAAACAAAGGGGGAAAAAAGAATGGAGGACAGGAGAAGCAAAGGGGGAGGTGGAGTTTGTGTACCAGAGGGAACTATATATCGCATAAGTAGAGTCCACTGCATTAACAAGGGCATGACAGGACTCCATCGTCCAGCAAAAATGTCTCTTTGGAGCCTTAAGGTGTATGTAATTTGCTCCATTTGGTAAAGGTCCCATACTTTCTGGATCCATATATTATAAGTGGGCGGGTCTGGTTTCAACCATCTAATAGTTACACTTTTTAATGCAGCAGTAAGTCATATATTCAATAAGTATTTCTTCCCCCTCCCCTCTAATCCTTCAGGGATCATTCCCAGTAACGCCACTGTAGGTTCCCGTGGAATATTTTGTTGGAAAACGACTTCAAGGGCATCAAACACCTCTCTCCAATAGGCTCTTAGTTTAGGGCAGGTCCAAAATATATGGGTGTGAGTAGCGATATGTGCCCCACAGTTTCTCCAGCATGAGCTTGAGTGGGCCGGGCCCATCTTGGCAACAATTTCTGGTGTCCTAAAATATCTAGTAATTATTTTCCATTTAAATTCTCTCCATGTATTTGAGTTTGTAGCCAAGTGTGCCTCAGTACACATCTGCCTCCAGGTATCCTGTGATATAGGAATGTTCATTTCCGCTTCCCATCTCTGTTTTATCTGTAGGGAGTTGTGTGAGTTCATAGACAGAAATATATGGTATAATTTGCTAATTATTTTCTTATCTCTAGTCCCTGTTTGCATTTCTGTAAAGAACTCCTCTATGGGGCTAAGTGTAATCAGTTTTGTCCATTCTTTATGTGTCATCAGAAACGTTCTCAACTGTAAGTATCTAAAAAAATCTGTTCTAGGATTGTTCAAAACTCTTACGACTTCCATCATTAAATAATTGTCGCACATAAACCAGTCCATGGTCTCTCAAGGTTTGTTCTGAGGGGATTGTGTTTGCCATAAAGCGTGTCTTAAAACACAACACAGAGCTGATGGGTTTGGCTCCTGCTTTTCACTCCTGGATGTGTGTTTTGCAGGGAGTGTCGTTCACTCTGCAGCCTGGGAAGGTGACGGCACTCGTGGGACCTTCAGGCAGCGGAAAGAGCTCCTGCGTGAGTCTGCTGGAGAACTTCTATCTTCCTCAGCGAGGCGAGGTGCTGCTGGACGGAAAGCCGGTGCACACCTTCAGGCACGACTACTTCCACTCCACGGTCAGTCTAACGTTACGGAGGCTGTGCAGATCATGAACATCACTGGGACAAATGGAAATGATGTCTCTTACACAAAGAAATACAAAACTGAGTGTATGACATTTGCTGAATTTACCAGAAGGCCAAAATAATTTGTGAAATTTCATAATGTTTGGAAATTTCTTTTAATTTAACAGCTCACTAAACTGTGTAATTTTTAAGGAAGTGTGGCGATATTGAGGTTTCTAGTTCAACACAAACATCTGCAGCCCAAACATGTAATAATCACTGAATCACATCCATTCTGCCTGTTGCTGTGGCTTCTTCTTCTGCTTGTTCTGCAGAGGATGTCAGCTGAGTAGGCGGTTCTTCATTGTGGTCCAGGACACATGTGTGCTGAAAGGATGTGGTCTCCTCTGAATGTGGTCTGAGTGATCAGATCCTAAATGTGTCAGGGTGCACTGTGTCGTTGTTGTTCACACCTGTGCTTCACTTCATGCCAGATCGCTCAGGATGGATGTTGGTACCAGGTGTCTCGGTGTGGTTTCATCCATTTGCTGTTTCGTTTCCGCAGGTGTCTCTCGTGGGCCAAGAGCCGGTGCTGTTTGCTCGGACGGTCAAGGAGAACATCACCTATGGCCTGACGGACACCCCGGTGGAGGCTGTGACGCAGGCGGCCACCAAGGCTAACGCTCATGATTTCATCACCACGCTCCCTAAAGGCTACGAGACAAGTAATTACTACGTGCATTTATTTGTGATTCAGCCATTGATGTATTGTAGGAATGAAAAAAGTTGCTAAGCTTGCACACTAAGACTCAGAGACAGCTGGTTTAATGAGGAAGACCTAATGAGTAACTAAATATTATTGTTTAATGAAGCGGACATTGAGCTGACTGCCAACTGTGCATCATAAAGATGAAGTCAGGCTGTTGAGTCATCGCTGCCGATCATTCCCCAGGTGTCGGAGAGAAAGGCGCCCAGCTGTCAGGGGGCCAGAAACAAAGGGTGGCCATCGCGAGAGCTCTGATCCGTAACCCTCGCGTTCTCATCCTGGACGAGGCGACCAGCGCCCTGGATGCAGAGAGTGAACACATGGTAAGTGAAGTCTGATGTACACGAGGCGAACAAAGAAACCACAATAACCCACTAGAAGCACCCTGGTGATGAATTACGTTTCTGTGTGTGTTGCTTCTTCTCTGTGATGATTGTGTTTCATCCCTGCTGCAGGTCCAGGAGGCTCTGAACAACATTATGCAAGAGCACACGGTGCTGGTGATCGCCCATCGGCTCAGCACGGTGGAGAAGGCAGACAACATCATCGTCATCGACAAGGGGCACGTGGCCGAGCAGGGGTCTCACGGTCAGCTGATGGCCAGCGGGGGGTTGTACAGTAAGCTGGTGCAGAGGCAGGTCCTCGGCATCGAGACCGGGGAGAAGGACCTCAGCCCGTCGGACAAACTCAGCTGGAGGCCTGATGGTGGAAGGCTGCAGAGACGACACAGCAGCAGCAGCAGCAGCAGCGCCAGTGAGTCTGAGTTCAACCTGCGCTACTGAGAATGATCTGCAGTGCGTGGAAATGGACTGGAGGATGTTTCTGAGGGCTCATAGCTTTGTAGAATATTCTGTGCAGCTGTTCAGTAGCCTGGAGTCTAATAATTCTCATGCAAACAGAAGAAAAGGTTGGACAACAGACTGCTTCAAACACTCCAAGTAATGGTCTCCAAAATCATGACATATTTCATGTCAGAACTTGTTTAGGTTAAGATGTACGTATAGGTGAATTAAGTGGCATTATTCAGTTAAATATACGGAGTTGAATGTATCAAAACATATCGGAGGATGTTGTGTTTCTTTTCAAGAAAGCTCTGTAATGACTACAAAGAGAAGACGCCTTTGTCTGTTGAGCTGAAGGCATTATACAGATTTATTTTGTTGTGAGAATAAATAAATTAATGACACTAGAGATACATGATGTATAAATCACCGTAAATGGAAAACACATGTTTAGATGATAGACTGCATGTTGGGCCTTTATGGAAACAGACGTGTTGGATTAAAACCAAATGCTGCGTTTAATGTCTCCTTGTAAACCTCCCCTTTCAGATACCGGTAGATGTAAACTTGGACGGTCACACATTGATTGTGTTTTGAAAGTCACTATCACTACCTGTGGTTTTGCCTTTGCACAATGCAGATAAATTATATTCTTTTAAACCAAAAGCAAAGTGTGCGTATATGCATGTATGTCTACAGCACACAGGACTATGTATGTGTTACTTACGTTACACTACACTACTAAATTAGAATATCATGGAAAAGTGTTTTGTTTTAATTCTGATGATAACAGTTAACAGCTCATGAAAATCAAAAATCCAGTATCTCCCAACAATACAGATGAGCTGAAGGCCATTACCAAAGCAATTACCTCAGCGTCCATGCCACGCTGCATTGATGCATTTATTTGTACAAAAGGAGCCCCGACCAAGTGCATAAATGAACATACTTTTCATGAGGTCGATATCTCTGTATTATAAATCCTTTTTTTTTTTTTTTTTTTAATTGGTCTTATGTAATATTTTTCTATTTTGAGATATTGGATTTTTGGGTTGACATATTTCACTTTATGTGTAATTAAACTAGAATATGCAGTTTCACTTTTTGAATTAAGTTACGGGAAAGAAAGGAACTTTTCAATGATATTGTAATTTTTTTTTAGCTGCACCTGTATGTGAAAAATTAAATTATGTATGTTATTTACAGTGATTATTGCCAGTGATAATAATAATAATGTAAACAAACACAAAGAGACAGCTGTAGTATTGCTATAGAGAGGTTGATGTGTGTTTTTATTCGGGTAGTAAAGTGATTAAAATGTAATTTAATCGAAAAGTCGAAGTGATTATCGCCCGTTCACCGGCGGTGCCAACATTTCCGACAGCCCGTGAAGGCAGCGCGGGCCTGGTGTCTCTCTCTGACTACTTCCTGTAAGAGAAGCTCAGTCAGCTGTCACAATCTGGACGGCGAGAAGAGGGAGCACAAGGCGGAGGAGAAACACAACAACCACAGCTGAAAAAATGTCTAGTTTTTCCAACAAGTTCAGCGGCTACACGATGACTCAGCTCAACGAAATTCTGGAGGACGACGAAAAACTCACAAAAATGGTCCAGGAGATGGATGAGGTATGTTTTTAAGCTATTCTCTTTTGTAGTCTTAAGCTAGCTACTGACTCCTTTTTCTCGGTCACTGTGTGTGTGTGTGTGTGTGTGTTTTTTTTTCGTTCTCTCTCCCTTTGTTGTGCTTCCCTCGGTACAGTTACCGAATCGGTTCCCTCCCAGTCCTGCTTCGGATTTAACCGTAAACAAGTGTTGTCAGCCGAAGTTTAACGTCGCGAGAGCTAGCGCAGGTTACAAATCGTTAACCTTGGGACGAAGCATTGTCTCAAGTTTGCACACAACTGGGATTCCCAGTTTGCGAAATTGTCGCTCCATGAAACTGTACAACAGCAGACAGCAGAAGCTCGTCTACATTCAAAACTATACATTTTTAATGGCCACTTTAATGCTGAGTCATTTTTAGGCAAGGAAATGTACATTTTAAGCGCAGCCTAGCTCAGACGCTCGTTTTCAGACGGGACCTAATGCCAAACTCCACTCACAAATCTGCCAATTTATGGCTGGTGTCTCTGCCGGCACAGGTGGACCCGATAGCGAGGAAAACAGAACTTAACACCCTTATCTTAAAAAGGCTATTAATTATTAACCAGCTCATTTTACACCCAGAGCTATAAGTAGTGCTTACAACATTATTATTATAATAATAATAAAGTGGTTGTTCTCGTCAGTTGCTGCATTAAAGATTAAAGCCAACATGCCGAATTCAGCAGATTATTTTATTTATTCAGAATACGTCTAAAACGAGGTTACATGAAGCGTGTTTGAAAGGCAGTTGGCAAAGTATCTTAAATTGGCACTTTTCACAATGGGTTTCTCCACAGAGAGGTGTTGCGATGACGTATTTGTGTAGGCTAACCCGGAAGTTAGCATCGCACTGGTTCCGACAGCAGAAAGCTAATGGGAGTTTTGAATCGGATTTTTGGATAATTGCTAAAAATCACCTCTGTGGCAAACACAAGTTTATGGACTTGACAGGTTTTGTTCATCAAGATAATCTTCGCAGATGAACAACATTTTTGTGATTTTCAAAGCGTAAATTAAATTGCTAGAAGTAAAAAGCTAATGCTAGGCTATAAACAGGCTACATCACGATCACATGACTTAAACGTCACCACCACTAAGCTTATGACTCAACGATGACTACACATGTTTTCTATTAACCGATCAGTGTACAAGTTGTAAAGTTAAATGATTAAATCACGTTAAATTTCCGTGGCAACTGCCATTTTTAACACACGTAAGCGCTTTATAATTAAATTGTGGGACATTTGATGGTAAATATCTCAAGCCTGTTGTAACCACAGTCGGTATTTCAGGCATTTAACTGAAAACCAATTAAAAAAAACTCGTAAACTTTGAGACGAGGGAACAGGAAGTCCAAAAATTGATAGCCAGGTTTAAGGATTATAAACTACGCCACTCTATACAGACAAGGAGTCCATGGCCTTGCTTCAGTGGCACAGGGAGTCAGCAAATTTCCAATAAATGTTTACCTGCTTTTCACTCTATCATAAATATGCCCTTGCGATGATAAGCAGCTGATAAGCCTCATTTTTTTTTTTTTCCATACACAGAGCGATTATAAGCCCTGGTCACTGGAAAGGTTTTACCGCAGACAGACATTTTGCGTATTTAGAAGGAGTTTGAACAGATTAAACAGATTTCATACGGGATTAATGCTTCTGATTATTTCCCATGCTGCCGCGCCTTCCAGCGTGGTCATTTCCAGGGTCGGCTTTAATCTACTTTAATCCCACTGTGCTCATACGCTTTGTTTTCTTTCTTTCTTTAACTGTGAAGTGCAAACTTTTCAGGAAATACTTCTCTTCCTCCCGGTTCAGCTAATCACAAACACAAAACACATATGTTCAGGACACAGGGAATTTTTCTTGTCTGTCGTCATGGCGCTGTGGCTTTTCTCTCAGGCGGTCTCATACTGTGAACACAAGTACTGTAAAATCTTATTGCCTAAAATCTGATAAAAGCCTCCTTTTCTCAGACGTGAACAAGCTGCTGCATGAGCTTCTCGTTCTCATCTCAAGTGCGTCAGACCCGTTTCCCACGCAAAACAAGAAGAATACTGTACATTTTGGCTATTATTAGCTCTTTGGATGAATGTTGTGCAGTGCGCTGGCCTTTTGTTGTTGTCAGTTCTGTTTCTGATCCACACCCTGTCTGATTGTCTCCATGGTTTCATTTTTCCTCTTCCAGTAGCTAACAGAGAGGGAGGGACTTGCTCACTGCAATGACACTGCAGTTGTTGACTTTAGTCAGTCGTAAGATTATGGGAAACGTTAACGGACGACGACAAGCCAAGTAAAGACATGCCCCGAGCCGAAAGGTGGAACTGTCTGGGAAATTCTTCTTCCTGTAAAACACACTGGATGGGAACAAAGGAGTGGGTGTCATCAGGCGTTGAGTGAAACCTGAGAGTGCTGAGAAGTACCGAGCATACAGCTGTAGCATATAGACACAAACCCTCGCCTGTGATGTGGACACATGCTTCGCCGGAGGCAATGATCTCCTAGTTCTGCAGAACACACAGTGACGGCAGCACATGTGTCGCCCTTTGAATAATGCAAATAGCGCTGTCGTTAATTTGTTTAGTCGCATTACTTCCTGTTTTTCCTCAGGAAAGGCATCATACCTGTACGTGCTGCGTGTCACAGGTTCATTGTCACACACTAAATGTAACGTGTATGTGTTGGTAGCTTCTTTGTGGCTGCAAAACTCATGTTTCTCAGCAACATCTTGAGCGTCCGCTGGGCTGTAGCCATTATGAGCTTGATTTTGGAGGTGACCCACTTTTTTATAATGTACCCACATTATGTTTCGGCTCATTTAAGCTTTCTGTCGTAGGTTACATTTTTTGAAGTGAGTTGAGATTAAGCTGAACGCCGTCTCTCGCCTCTGGCTTCTTATCTATTTGAGTCCTTCTCTGAATCCAGGAGTGGCTTTTTCCAGGGCGTGCATGCTGAAGCTCAAATTCATTGGAACGGAGCAGATATTATTTAAACGTCTTGGTGTCTTGTCTTTGGGTGGATTCAAATAATTACAAGCTTTTTCTAACGATACAGAGAGGGGAAGTCAGTGAATGGAGGGAGAAAAATGTATTCTTGATCCTGTTTGAATTGTGCCATGATTTACATTTATGATGTGATCAATTCATTAAAATAATAAAACATTTTTATTCATGTAGTACCTTTAGAAACAAGCTTTGACAAGCAACCAAAGAAAAACAGAAATAAATAGAAGGAAGAAAAACGATAAAGGACGACTGGAAGATGACGTCACATCAGAGGAATTAAGAACAGATAAAAAGATTATGAGCAGTAAAAGGAATAAAGGACAATACATAGAATAAGAGAAGAGAAAAAGAAAGAAGACATCACAAGGGAGAAGTTTAAGAAGTTACTATTTTAAAAGATAATTTTGCAAGTCAAGAAGATGCACTTTGTCATAAAGACAATAAAATACCATTTAGTTTCAGCCGTTCGCTAAAATACAGAACCGGCTCTGCAAGGTTTTGATTATTGGTTTTGGCGAGTGATGTGACGCTGAGGTGTCTCGTCTTTTTAATTACATGTTTTCGTATTCTGATATTTCATGCCTCCCGATTTAAGAGGTGGTTTCCCTGTTTTTTTAACGCTCGGTAATTTCTCCTGCTTAACTCCTGATCAAAAATGGGTGTTTCTCAGCTTCTGTGTCGGATGTGTGTTATCATACCTGACAAACGAACCCAGAGGAAGAGCTGAGCCCTCTACTTCTTCCAAATTTCACTCCACTTAGTTCAAGACCTTCCTGTTTCATGACATTTGCCTCCCGTCTCATTCTCGTGACTCCGCTCTGATGACTCCGTTCTGCATCAGTTTGTCCTTCCTCTTCTTAATTTTTTAAAGGTCTCACCACACACACACACTCTCACATTGTTGTAGTGGGACTACACCTCTATTAATTATAGCCTAACCGATACCGTGAGAGTCGGATTACAGCCGATGGTTGTTCATTTTGATAGAAACCCATGACAAAACAATCTGATGGATTTCTTTAAAGGAATGTAACCAGGATCCTTACCAAGCTGGACATGTTTCAGCAGGAAAATCAACTTCTCGGTGCTCTCTGGTGGACAAACAATTATGTAATGGTGACACAGTTTCTCAACTGTAGACTTATTTAGACGTAGTTTGGTGTTAATGTGCTGTAATTTCTCGTCTTGTTACTTATCTGCTGACTGTTAAACCGATGTGTTTACCACATTACTCATAAAGCGACTCTCTGTTCCTGTTTTTGTGTTTTTTCTGAGTGGTGCACTACGATCGTTCTCTATCTGATTGTGGGTCACTACACCAGCTCTTCAAAATTCAGGTCTGTGGTCCGTCCAGACGAGCTTGACCTACATTTCCTGTGATTATTTCAGCCTGTACGGAGCGAGCGGAGCATCGGGGAGTATTTCCCCCAGCAAACAATTATGTGTTTGGTTCGACTGAGCAGGCCTGCAGTTGTGGATGCTATTTAAAGGTCTGCTTCTTTAGTGAGCCGCGATAAACGAGCAGTCAAAAGGAACGGACGCTCACCTCAGGATGTGACGGTGCAAAGTGCAGTCGGTAATGGACAGATTTAGCTGCTTTTCCTGCTTTTAAATGTTGTTTTCCCCGCTCAGTCCGACCACCGAACGAGGCCTGCCTCAGTCACTTTTGGAAGCTTTTCCATAATCACGGCCTACGTTACAGTGTATTTTTAGAGTTTTCCTACATGTCCTGGATGGTTTGGATGTGTGAAATGAGTCATTTGAAAAGCAGTCCTCCACTATAGCATGCTGTTCTTCCCACCTGTCTTCATGGCGTCAGTTCAAACCTACATTAAAGGGGCACGCCATCAATTTTTACCTACTTGCTTTACTTAACAGTTGGGAGCTAATGACCTAATGATGTCATCAGGGTTATTTCAGCGTGGGCTTAAACCTTAAACTGGAGGGTCGGAGTCGGAGTACATCTCCGCCTCTGCTAAATTTTCAGTCCCCCGACTTTATGGAGCCTGCCAGTGATATCTACCAATATGACACATCATCAGCGCGCTGACATAACACTGTGGTTGGTCTACGTTGGTTACAGACATTGACTTGTTACAGGAAAAGCACAGGTGTAATGCTGCAGGATGGCAGTGAAACTTAACCTGACTCTCGCCAGATGAATTTGGTTCCGCCTCGCTCCACTCATCCATCTGGGATCGCTCCATTGGAGATGTGTTTCAGAAGGCTGGGCCTTATCAAAAATCCTTGCATGTGATTGGATAAACCACTTGTCTGTCATCTTTATTGACGTGCTGCTTCAACCACTCACATCGAAACCAACCTGTGACGTCGATGAGAGCGACGTTCTTTTAACGAAAAAATATTGGGTAGATTGGACAACACGGATGAAACGGCAGCATCAATGTTGACGCTTGCTTCCTCGATGCGAGCCGCCATTGTTGTCTGAATCAAAACAGTCGTGTCTCCGCTACGTCACATCTATGAAACTCCCGCCCGGCGGTCCTGATTGGCTCGACCTGAAAATCTGGTGTCGAAATCCCTCCCAACGGGAGAGATCCCAGATGGATGTGAGTGGAGCTAGGCGGAACGAGATGCATCTGGCGAGAGTCAGGTTAAGTGAAAATAGTGAAATAATACAAATTGCGAGTGATTGAGGCTTTGTACTGCAGCTGTTTACGAGCAGTCTGTTGGTATTTCTTTGCACCAAGTTGAAGATATTGTAGCTGTCAGACATATACAGTACCTCAAACTTAACGAAACTTAACTTAATACCGCTATCGGCCCCAAATGTGCTCGACAGGGCACTATATTTATTGCCAAATGTTTCAGTGTGCACAAAATGAAAATACTGTGTCCGAAATACAAAGTCACTGCTCACTATTAATAGAGTTGACTTCTGAGTGAATGGCAGCGGGAACAGTGAATGAGTTGAACGAGGGCATGATGACATAAGAGGAACAAAGAGTGAGTCAGGTAGGCAATAGCA
This sequence comes from Lagodon rhomboides, assembly GCA_039737535.1. Lineage (NCBI taxonomy): Eukaryota > Metazoa > Chordata > Actinopteri > Spariformes > Sparidae > Lagodon > Lagodon rhomboides. The sequence goes on along the minus strand of CM077791.1, from coordinate 32,102,921 downwards.
CGCACAGGTACAAGCGCACCTGAATGGAATGCAGCCATTATTAATGTTATTAGATACGACTGTGGCTGTCCAGCTGTGACGTGTCCGGAAAGGCTCTATTGTTTAGTGACAGTCGCCGTTACAGCTTATTTTTTTTACCTAGTTTGGATTCTTTTAACCTGCTAGAGATTTTTTTAATAATCAGACAAACCACACTTCTGAGATGAGATGAGATGAGAAGTGGTCGTTCTGTTCTGTCGGTGCCGATTTTCAACATGATTTGTCTTTAAAGAGGCTCGTGGGAGTCTTGTGAAAACTGGTTAAGTGCGATGATTCACAGTTAATATTCACCACAGTACGGTTTTTCTTTCTTTTATTTTCTATGACAAGCTATATTAATTGTAGGGAATGACGGCTAAATTTGAGTCCGTTATATAAGACACAAGTCTGTCAAGAGGAGTTGTGCGTTGATGGACGTAAACACATTACTGACATGTTTTATTTTCCTCTCTGTAGATGCAGGATGTCCAGCAGAGCAAGGAGATGACGCTGGTGAACAACCGGACCCTGGCGGAGCAGAACCTCGCCCTGCAGCCGCAGCTGGAGCACAAGAAGGAGCAGCTGACCAAACGCTACGGCTGCCTTCAGGAGAGCTTCGAGTCCTATCAGATGCGCAAGTCCAGCCTAGGTACGGCAGGAGTGCAGCTATTGATTAGCTTGTCTCAGTGTCTTGAATTTTTAATGACGCCCAGCCCTTTACGACATTTGAATACTCTCTTGAAGTAATGGAGAACCAATACATTAACACACGCGAGCAGGAGAGGCTTCAGAACTGAGTACGCAGCACACATTAATAAATACATCCTGTTTGTTTTGCACATTCAATTATGGTCTCTGCAGGTTTTTAATATAGTAACACGATGTGATTTATACCAATTTGCCATCAAACATCAGCCCGGATATTAGAATATTAGAGTTTATATTTATTAACAGCAGCTGAGGTACAAACTGGAATCATCGGGAGACTAAGCAAAGGTTATGTCACGTAACAAGCGTCCAAGCAGGAACGTTATAGTCTTGCATCTTAACCTTTTATCCCACAAGGACGACCTGGAACTTTTGATCCATCAGACCTGCTGAATCACCCGATGAGTTGCCATTTATAAAGGCCTGCAGCTAACAGTTACTCTAGCCCCTTTTAGATAGAAAAGGTGGCACATGTGCAGCAAGGTAAAGGCTGCAATGTGCCTCCTTGTCTGTCTAAAAGGGAGGTGTAATATTCCTCCTTTTCCAAACAGCCTCCACTTTTCCTCCTCTGGTAGGCGTCAACATGTGACGTGACGTGAAGCAGGAAGTTGGGCGTGAAGAGAAGCAGGGCAGTTTCTGCTTTTCTCCCAAAATCCTCTTCCCGTTTAACATTGGGGCTTATGGGGCAGTTGCTGGAGTTTGTGTCGGTTAGACGCAGATAATTCAAAAACCGTACATCCTCCCGATAAAGTGGACACGTTGCCAGACAGAAGACAAGTGTGGCTACGTTCTTGGAAAATATCACTATTGTAGTGTGAAATCTGTGGCTAGGATCGTCATCTAAAGAAACATTTTCGGAGAGTTTTTTTCAGGCTCCCCCACTCTGCCAGTTGGTGCTGCGCGAACATTCCGCAATACACACACATTGAAAATCCTGAATTTTTCTGAATTTTCGAAATCACTCATGATCAATTAAGGGTCACCGTTCAAAAACTAAACATCGTAGAAAGAAAGTTCAAATACAACTCAAATAGATAAGACTTGTGCCTACATTTTAAAGTTTGAATGGTGTCTCTAGGTCAAAGTCTGCCAGAGCAGGAGATGTTTGAAAAACGTCGATGATTTTGTGACTTTTTTGACCCCGTCCCATTCATTCCTTATGGGAAATTTTTCACAGTTTTTCTTCAAAATAAGAGCTTTACATTGCACCCCATCGGAGTTTAGAACTGGGTTCTTAGCGGGGGGCTTTTAATTTGAAAGTAGCGACCGCTATTAGCTCGCCGCTACAACAACAAGCGGACAACCAAGACAGCTACAGAGAGCGAGGAGACGCTAGCATCTCCCGGATCTCAGCGGCTTTCCAGCTGCTCATCTTGGTGGATGAAGTGACGAACTGACTGCTGTGATCAGCTGTTTCCTGGTTTTAAAACTCCCGGCTGTGGGTGCGCAGCAGTGCACGTCATCCACACCTCCGCCCATCTCAGCATTTGCCACCACATTGCCGCCTCGGATTTACAGCAATGGAGGCGCAAATAAGTGTAACGTTACCCTCCGAGGGGCAAAACAGACCACTAATTTGCCGTCTTCTGTCTAAATCCGCGGAGCGAGCCGCCAAAAGGACGGCAGATTGGTGGCTTACTGCCCAGAATAAAAACGGCTTCTGTTGGATTACAAAATATCTTGCAAAATATCAGCTAATAGTTAAAAATAGTCATCATGGTTTTTGAAGAGGATGAGTCGGCATCTATTTTGATAATCGATCAATCTTTTAAGTGATTTTTCATGAAAGAAATGCCGGCGCCAGGTTGTCAGGTGTGAGCATTTTGCTGTTTTTTTTTTATCACGTCTGAGGGAAAAATTGATCATGTAATGTTTTCCTGAGAGAAGAGACAGAAAGATGAGAGACTCATGGGCCAAGTTTTGACATTTGAGCTGGGCTGAGTCACCACAAGACAATAATATCAAGCCTGGCTGCCACACACTCCTCCAAAGACCCTTTTTAACCACCGAGCAGCCGCAACAAATGAGATTTCACTCGTAGATCGCTGCAGAAAGATAGCTAACTGATTAGCTGACTGAGAAAAGAAGGAACTCGCCTCTAACGTCACAACGACTCCATAAAAATCAAACACAAGAATTCAGATGAATATTTTATAAGATCACTGTAAAATGTGTTTATTCATACAAGGAATAATCTTTCAGCCTCCCTGTTGGTTTTCTAGTTGCAGCCCTGCTACAGTTTAGTAGAACAGCAGCAGTTTTGAATGTTGAGAAGCTGGAGCTATCAGATGTATGATATCTTGGCCGATCTGAGTAATATGACACTCGTATTAGTCTGTGTGTGTTATATGACCGTAACAAAAGTCTGCTTCAGGGCTTGTAACACCTCTTTCACAGTGAAGTGTTTCTGCAGCAGTGACAGATTTATTGAAATGAACTGACCGATCGTGTCAGCTCTGTATTAAAACGTCCATAGAAACACGTTGTTATCTGCCTTCAGTTTAAGAGCGGATACGTCGGTCAGCTGATTTTACAGGCCGATATTGATGTCGGCGTCGGCTCCAGATCTCCAGTATCAGCCGGAGATCTCCTTTCAGACGTCATCATTAGAAACAGAGGGGTGTTGTGTAATGTGTTTTTCCCACAGCGTCGCTTTTTTCTTCTTTATTCTGAACGAGCACAAGCTGAAGAGACCTGTTTCACCAGTTCTCGTGTTTCCCATCAGAGGCTGACGCGGCCCTTATTTTTACCAGAAGCTCTGTGGACTCACTTTTATTGAACTCTTTTCAGGTTTAGCAAGTTCCAGCTCTGATTACATCTCCGCTGCGGGATCTTATAAAGACTAAAAGAGGGCTGTCATATCCCGCACCGACACACACCTTCACAGTGCTCCCCTGTGTGTGTGTGGAGACGACGGGAGTGACGCTACTTGTGACCTTGTTGACGCAGCCGTTGCCTAGCAGCTCTCTCAAAATAGCACGCCAGCCATTCACTACTCTGCTCCAGCTGATAAAAGTTTGACTTTGTCTTCTTCCTCTGTGTACAGTCCACACTAGACTTGTAGTTCTCGAGACCGGTCTCGGTCTCAAGACCACTTTTCCGTGGTCTTGGTCTTGATACTCTCTGGTCTTGGTAGTGTCTTGGTCTCGGTTTAGGCGGTCTTGACTACAAGTCTACTCAAGACATAAATGCATTCATGATGTAGTATGCCTTTTGTTCTACAGTTTGAATGTATATGTTTATGTATCTGTTCTTTGTGATGTCTGTGTTATATTGTTCTTGTCCCACTGAACTACAGCTACAACTACAACTTGATAAAGTGTGTTATAATTGAGATGCCATTGCACACATCAAGGTGACCAGTTCTTCCTCTTGTTAATGGACAATTTGAAGTACAATTTTGTACTATTTGTACTATAAACTATTTGTATTTTGCATTTAATTTAATGCATTTTTTGGTGCACCTGCGTGCGGGTTCTACAACTCATGCAAAATGGCAAAAAAATAGTCTTTTTTTGGTCTCGGTCTCGAGCTGAACAGGTCTTGGTCTTGATACTCTCTGGTCTTGGTAGTGTCTTGGTCTCGGTTTAGGCGGTCTTGACTACAAGTCTAGTCCACACCGAGCCCATCACGGTCTGTGTCAGCTCAGACTTTCATTGTTGTGTTTTGCTTTAAGGCCAGAATCTGAGCAGAATCACTGCTGTTTACAGGACGATGGGTACCTGCTAAATATTGTTTGTAATATGTGCTTTTTTCTGCTTCTCATACAGTAGTCGGCACACGGACGCAGCTCTGCAGGTCTGTTGGTTTTGTGTGTTTTGTCAGCGAGCGATGGCTTTTGTCAAATGTAGGTTACCCGGTGTCCCCCTGCCTGCCCCTCCTCCGCCTTCCCGGCACCAGCCGCCCTAGTTGTGGATTTGCTGCATAGCAGCTGGGGAAGGACAGCGATGCTCAGAGCTAAGAGAAGCGTTTGACCCAGATGAAAGATCCCACGTACAGTAGCTCGCTGTGTTGTCATTCGTGGACAGTGTCGCCTCCAGTACTGAAAATGTCTCCACGATAGCCTTCACTGTCCACCGGGCTTCTGGAGGGCCCCCATACAGCACCAGCGGCAGCCTACAGTGGACCATTGTGCTGCCAGTCATGCTGGTGTAAAACAACAACCGAGTGTGGGAGGGACTGGTGGATGATGGGACTGGCAGGCAGGGAAGTTGGTCGGGTGGGAGAAAAAGAAAGAAAGAGAGAGAGAGAGAAAGAGAAAGGCAGTGAGGCAGAGCAGAACTCCCCCCTTCAGATTCACAGCAGAGGGTCGACGTGGATTCATCTGCTAAATGGCTGTCTCATGATCTCCAGGCCCGGGCTGTCCGTCGGCCGCTCGGCAGGCTCTGAGAATCGCAGCTTTGTGCGGAGAAGCTGCTGATGTGCCTGAGAGTCGGCCTTGTTGTGGGTGAGAGGGCGACGCAGAAAGGAATGGGAGTTCACCCTGGACACAAAGGGCTGCGTCAAGAATGAAGCCTCTGTCTTTTTAAACACTGCCAGCAAAAGATTTGGCAAACCGACGACGTGAGGTTTTGAGATCTAGAGCCAAAGATTTTAGATTTAACAGAAACTTTTGTCCTTCACAGATCAGCTTCGTGACACACTTTAACGAGAACAGTGGTTAAACTTCTCTTTATGTAACATGAATCATTGATGCTTGACAGCCCACGTTTCTGTCCGCTGCGATGGGTGATCCAACAATCCAGTTTGACAAGCTTGTTGACAAGTGGTTACAACATTTAGACAATGCGGCTAGTGATTATCTAACTGCCGAAGGTTATTGACTGTCTGTCATTTTTGTGTCAGAGCGGTGATGCTGGCCGTCTGATGTAGTCGATTTAAAACTGGAGATTAAAAGCAGACTTAAAGGGATATTCCGGTGTAAATTTAATCCATGGTCTAACACACCGTGACACCGAGTAAGACTCCCCCTCGAGAGGTCAAGTTAGCTGACCGCTAGCTTAGCTAGTTTTAGCAACCTCAGAAAAGACCGCACAATAACAATACACTGCAGCTTATGTCTCCAACTAGGAAGCCCTGACGAGTCGATTACCGAGTGCAGTAGATTTCTGCAGCTCAAGGATGAAAATGTCTGATTATTACTCCACTACTTCCTTCATTTTCCCTGTCAGCTCTCGATAATAAGAACTGAGCGTTCCATAGAGTAATAATCAGACATTTTCATCCTTGAGCTGCGGAAATCTACTGCACTCGGTAATCGACTCGTCAGGGCTTCCCCACACAGGCAGGCTGCTGGAGGAGAGGGTGAGTTGTGCTGTGTTTTTAATACAAATCCAGCAAAGCTAGCAGATGTTTGATGCTTCGTACTGTGTGCTGGGACTGTACATGTACTGTTGCTGAAGTTTGGTGCTGTTCTCACCATTAATTGTGGCTTTTTGATGGCGGTTTCTAGTTGGAGACATAAGCTGCAGTGTATTGTTATCGTGCGGTCTTTTCTGAGGTTGCTAAAACTAGCTAAGCTAGCGGTCAGCTAACTTGACCTCTCGAAGGGGGAGTCTTACTCGGTGTCAAAGTGTGTTAGACCATGGATTAAACTTACACCGGAATATCCCTTTAACTAACGACTGAGAAGAAAAAGTTAACTTCCCCTTTCTGTGTGGAGTCCATCCTTCACCATCACTCATTTACCATATCCATAGAGCAGGTTAGAAATGTTTAAGTGACAGTGTGGATGGGAGTCGGACAAAGGAGGGCAGTACTTTGGTCATACTCAACGTCATGGAGTTGAGGGCAATAACAATGACAAGAGGTTGACAGATGAGCTCAACATTGCTCATGGCGGTGCCTGAAAAGCTTCTGACACGCCTCAGATGGTAATCAGTAATCAGCTGATCTCAGAGGAGAGTCTCTCTGTTGTTTGTACTCCTTTTTCAACTGGTCAGAAATCCCACTTAAACCCGCTAAGATCAGGCTTTTGTGTGCAGTGGAAATGTGTACACTCGGCATCGACACAGGTTTTTATCACCTCGGCTCAGCTTTGATCTTAACGTAAGATCCGGGTGAACACAGCCGTGCAAAGTGATGATGTGTTATCAGGCGGTGGCTCGTACATCAGGAAGGAGTTTCCGATGCAGTCTATTGTTGTTTTCTCTTCTGTGGCAACTATTTCTGGCGCATTCGTGACGTCAAACGCGACGTCAGGGACATAAAACATAACGCTTCGGATAAAAATCACAGACAGGCTGCCTTGCCTGACGGGGAATAGACAATGTGTATCAGAGTGAAATCTTTAGTGGGTCTTTTCCATAAAAATGATGTTGTATCTGACTATTTTGCTCAAGTTTCTAAGTTAGAACAATGGTGTAAGTCCAGCTCACACTCTCATCACTGACACTGTGCCAACCAAACTGTGGAGCAAACTTTTGTTTTAACTGTCAGTATTTTACCCAACTGAAGCAAACATTAGCTCAGAAGTGAAAGTCTGTTAACGTAAAATAAGGAAATGCTTCAGGCACAAACACAGAAGATCAACAGAGCGCCTCTAATCTATAAATATGGACGTTGGAGTGCAGAAACCTGGGCTGACTTCAGTGTCCTGCGCATAAATTAACCTGTCGGCATCTTTGTTCACTCGCTACCATGCATAGAAGGAAGCCTTGAGTAGAATAACATATCAGGTTAGACCGGAGCCCCTCCTGTAATTAGAGTTCGGTGAGTTGACAATGCTTCAGCGGAGATCAGTAACGTGTGATGTGTTCCTGGTGCCACTATGTGTGTCGGCAGTCGCAGCTCTCGCCGGTGTTGACTTTCAGTCCTGCCTAGGAACACAAACAAAACCGGCTGCGTCCTTAGAGACACTAAGTCAGTTTCAGTTGACTCAGTTGGGCTTTGCGAGTTCACAGCAAACAGAGCGGTGTTACGGCTGAGTGGATGTGCCAGTCACAAGACTGTGACTGGCACAGTTCACATATCCTGCTGCAGCTTCGTGCGATAGGCCCATTAAAACCTGTTATTATTACTCACACGTTCAGTGTAAGAACTGAGGGGATATTGAGGTTTTTTTTTTGTTCTTTCTGCTCTGTGGTTAATTTAGGCACGGAGCACACTTAATCCACAATGCATCTGTGTTGTTTTGAGTGCTGTGGAAACGATGCACCAGAGTCGTGTTGAGAAGGGAGGTGCTGGATTATAGTATTACAGACATGTTATGAAAGCGATCAAAACAGTAGAAATAACACTGGGTATAATAAAGTCCTCATTACAGAAGGTCAGGTTAGTGAAACATCTATATTACACTGCAGCAGTAACAGTTTTTCACATTAAAGGGATATTCCGGTGTGAGTTTAATCCATGGTCTAACACACCGTGACACCGAGTAAGACTCCCCCTCGAGAGGTCAAGTTAGCTGACCGCTAGCTTAGCTAGTTTTAGCAACCTCAGAAAAGACCGCACGATAACAATACACTGCAGCTTATGTCTCCAACTAGAAACCGCCATCAAAAAGCCACAATTAATGGTGAGAACAGCAGCAAACTTCAGCAACAGTACATGTACAGTCCCAGCACACAGTACGAAGCATCAAACATCTGCTAGCTTTGCTGGATTTGTATTAAAAACACAGCACAACTCACCCTCTCCTCCAGCAGCCTGCCTGTGTGGGGAAGCCCTGACGAGTCGATTACCGAGTGCAGTAGATTTCCTGCAGCTGAAGGATGAAAATGTCTGATTATTACTCCATGGAATACTTCCGTTCTTATTCCCTGTCAGCTGACAGGGAAAATAAGGACTGAGCGTTCCATGGAGTAATAATCAGACATTTTCATCCTTGAGCTGCGGAAATCTACTGCACTCGGTAATTCGACTCGTCAGGGCTTCCCCACACAGGCAGGCTGCTGGAGGAGAGGGTGAGTTGAGCTGTGTTTTTAATACAAATCCAGCAAAGCTAGCAGATGTTTGATGCTTCGTACTGTGTGCTGGGACTGTACATGTACTGTTGCTGAAGTTTGCTGCTGTTCTCACCATTAATTGTGGCTTTTTGATGGCGGTTTCTAGTTGGAGACATAAGCTGCAGTGTGTTGTTATCGTGCAGTCTTTTCTGAGGTTGCTAAAACTAGCTAAGCTAGCGGTCAGCTAACTTGACCTCTCGAGGGGGAGTCTTACTCGGTGTCAAGGTGTGTTAGACCATGGATTAAACTTACACCGGAATATCCCTTTAAGAGTAAGATTAAGACTTGTGTGGGTCTCACCTGATGATTGTGAGCAGTTTCACATCGGTCTGTTATGTGTGTGATGTTGCATGCTCAGGCTTTAGCTCACTATATTCACATGTAAAGTGGATGGGAAGGGCCTGCTTTGCTTACACAGCGCATGAAATACAGAATAATAACACCCTTCCTCTCTCTCGTTGCTTTACAGACAGCAAGTCAGGAAACACCTCCCTGGATATTTTGCTGGCCCTGCTGCAGGCGGAGGGAGCCAAAATAGAAGAGGAGACAGAGGTAAGCATTATGACTTCATGCTGTCCCGCAGTTTCACCAGGCAGTAATTCGTATACCTGCTTTTCCAGTTGTTGATGTCCTCTCCTACATAGGCGTCATTGTTTAAAGCCGAGAGTCTTGTTGGAGAGCGTGTGGGCCAAACTTAGAGGTCACACTTTTGTAACCTACCTACAGTCAATGTTTAAGATTCATTTATACTGTAAGAAAAATACTACTGATACTAATACTACTACTATTTATGTTTCATCTGTTGTGTTTCGTGCTTGAGAATCTGTCTAGAAACACAACTGGCTTATCAACAAGCCCAGAGTGGTGCACAGGTGTAACTGTGGTTAAATACAGCTCATAACCTCTGTCAAACATATAAGCGTGATTGATTACTGCTTCTAAACACTTATCCTTTAAGGCTGGGTTCCACCAACACCAAGATTAATTTAATCTAAGATTAGCTCTAATCACAGTTGAGTCAAACAAGGTTTAAAATGAGTAAAAATCTCGATTTGAAGTTCAGCAGAGCTCTGTCGGACCGTTACTAATGAATCTCTGCTCAGTAAAGATGTGAATTTCAGTTTGTTTTATTGTAAAATCAATGTAATAGTTTGATTATGAAATTACGCCACAAATGCCTCCGTTTGTTTCTCTCGTACTGCACCACCGAGCATCAGCAGCTTCTTAATAGAGATCCAGACGATCAGTTCACGACCTTCAGCTGTGATTAATCAGCATCGATAATGAAACTGAGCATTTTGTTATCATTCATTTTGATTGATTTTAGTCCATTTTAAGTTTAAAATCAGGTGTAGTCTCTGTTTGAACCTATTAGATAATACAGTTTGGTTTGAGTGAAAGTCCACATGGCCCCAATAACATCTCAGCTAAACTCTCCGTATGCGTACGTATGTAAATGAGCCTGCACAAACAGATGGATGTAGATTAGGTGACATTTATCATTGTTCTCTGCACGAAGGTCGACGGAAATGTTTGGTAAATGCCGAGTTTGTCATACGAGAGAGTTCCCGCTCACACATTTACATCTTGTTCCACAGGTGCTTTGGTAAATAAAGTCCCAAAAATCAGAAGGGACGTCGCTGTTCTCCCTCTAAAGCTCAAATCTCTTCTCTTCTGCCGACAGAACATGGCTGATTCGTTCCTGGATGGCGACATGACCCTGGACTCCTTCATCGACTCCTACCAGAGCAACAGGAAGCTGGCCCACCTCAGAAGGGTGAAGATCGAGAAGCTGCAGGAGATGGTGCTGCAGGGCCAGCGGCTGCCGCAGGCGTCCGTCCCTACCTCACGATCTCAGGACGTGTCGGTGGCAGCCAGACCTTCGCCCTCCTCCTTCCTCAACGAGGCCACTAACGGCTCCTCCCCCGTAGCCCAGCCGAGAAGGAAACCCCCACCTCCTCCATCCCAGCCGGCCCCGATTCTGAATCCAGCTCCGACCGCTGCCCCCCAGCCTTCTGTCTTCTACTCAGCATCGCCGTACCCGCCAATTCCTCCCAGAACGGGCCAGCCTTTCCCCAACGTCTCCTCCGGCTACCCGAGCCACTTTCTATCCCAGTACCCGCCTGCTCTGCCCCAGCGGCCCTCGCCTCGCATGGCCCCGCAGCCCGGCTTCATCATGCAGTAAACAACAGCCGTTTCCGCTCAGAGGACGCAGTGTGTGTGTCACGGACCTTTCACTACTGGTGCTCCTGTGAGAACAATTTTTCTACGTCGTCGGCCTTCTTGGAACACGACCAATCACAACACAAGAAGGCGGGCGGACCCCGCGGTGGCCGGCCTGGTCACGGTCGGCTGAAAGCGGACCTCCAATAATCTCTGTGGATTCTCGTTCACATCTCACTCCCATCAACACTCCTGACGAAAAAAGAAAAAAAGAAAAAGACGTGACGAGATCGACTTCGAGTCTCGCGAGTCCCGTCGGTGGACGGGCCCGGTGCCGGCTGTAGTGTCGGTCCGTTTGGGTCACTGAGCCGGGACTCTTCATTTATCAGCACTTTCTGTCTCCTGGTAGTGTCCTCAACTCTGCGTGCCCATTAGTCTCCAGTCTCTCATCTCCATTCAGACATTTTTCCTCAAGCATTTACAGAATACTGAAAAAAATAAAATAAATAAGGGGTTCGATTAATCATTTCCATCTGCAGCATACTAATTTACTGGTAATGTTATATGCAAGCAAAGAGAGACCCTGATTACTGTGCAGTTTTGATGAAAATATATAATTTTCCCAGAATACATTCAGGCGAAGAAACTGCATCTATGCTGTGGATTTTTTTTTTTTTTTTTAAATCGAAAATTTCACAAGGTACATAGAACTGTTTGAATTTCAGCCTCTTTTTATGATATCGTACTAATGGAGTTATGTTAATAATAGCCAGGATAGACTGATTAACGTGTAACGGAGGGCTTTGGTTGGTGTATCTCTTCTTCGACGCGAGGGTGTGTCTCGAGAACGGCCTGGTTCGAGACGTCGTACTTGATCCGTTTTAAGTCGAAAGGGAGTTGAAGAAGAGGAGAAGTGGCTGAGCTGTTGTAACAAATGACGAGGCCTGCGGAGCCTCGCCTGAAATGAAGGATCTGTGTATAGCCATACAGTACACTCCTGGTGTGTGTTGTTTTCTGTGGGTTCCTGTTGTAATTTACACTCCTTTTTTTATGATGTCCGTTGTCTTCAACACTCTCAGTTTGGATTGGAGTCGATGCCAACAGCTCTTTGGATCTCGTACATGTGATCCTGTTCAGTTTCCCGTCACACTGAGCACCAAAGACTTCCCACATCACTCTGCGTTCAAACCCTTTTTCTTTTGCTGCGGTCTGTTTTTTATTTATTTGTGTGAAACATGTAGTGAGTTAATCCACCAGTTGTTCCCTGACATATCTCTCTGTTTGTGATGTTGTGCTGAAAAACAAGCCACATTTCTCTAAGAGGAAAACTTGACAAGATCAACCTGGCTTTGGGAGGAAATTTTCTCTGGTGCGATAGAAATTCACTCTTCGTTTCCTCCCGGCTGCTGTCGCTGTGCACTGTTGAAGAGCCACGAGTGCCTACACTTGAAGTGACGTTGATCACGTCCTGCTGACTACTCCCATGTTTCTCCGTGCTCAGCTGTAGAGGCTAGATCCCCGACCCCACCCACCCACCCACCTTCAGAAAATAAAATGGCCAAACATTTGTTTTTCTCCTCCTGCTGCTGATTTCACGTTCCACCCTAAAGTAGAAAAAGGGCAGCGTCTGACTGTGCATCTGTCAGGCTTTTGCTTCCTCACTAGAAGCTGCAGGCCAGAAGAGAACGATGCTGAAAACGTGCCAGAGAGACGAGAGACGCCCTCAGGCTGTTCGCCGATCGGTGCTTGTGCTTCTCTTCCATTCCTCCTCCTTCGTATCGAGGTTTGCCTGGGGTGAATTTTTAGAGATATGTGCATGTTGTTTTTGTCTTTCTTTCTTAATTGGTGGACATAACAGGGCTCTGAGATGTTTTGTGTCATATCTTGGCGATGATTAGTTCACCTCCAGGCAGAGAAGTGAACCGCTGACGGGACAAAAGTGTACTTGTCTCGTCAGAAATAGCAGAAGCTGAAGCGTCGACGTCTCGATGAACCAGCATTTCTAACAACTAACAATGGATAATTCTTTTGTGCATGGCCTTTTTCCTCTTTAATACTTTTTTTTTTTTTTTTTTTTAGCTGTTGAGCTGCTTTTTACGTTCGAACTGATCCTCTGTATCCATTGTTTTATATGTGACTGGTGATATTTTCAGTGTAATGTTGTAGGTATTTACTTATAATGAATGTTTAAGTGGAATTTAATGCTATTTTCAAGTTCAATAAATCTCCAATTTTTGTATCTGTTTTTATCCGGTTGCTTTATTATTACACACCGGACACATCTGACGAGTCTCCTGTCGGCTCGTAACAATCGGCTGCAGCTTTGCACCGAGGGAAGTGTTTTTGAAAATGGAGCAAGACAGCCACCTAGTGTTCCTGCCGCTGGTAGTGAATTACATTTTTCTGAAACACTGGTGACTTGAAAATCCAGTTTCATGTTTTGATCACGTAGAAAATATCACATTCTTCTCTACTTTATTATATCACAGGTACATTTCCTGTTAAGTGCAAAAACTCACAGTTATAATGATGGAAATGTTTCTAATTTTACATCAATATTTTAGAAATTGAACAGAGGGCCAAGTATTCGAGTAAATGTTTATTAAGATGTTCTCCTATGTGACTTCAAAGCAAATACACCACACACTTCAAATTACATTTCAGGTCTAGTTTTTAATTGTATGTGTTCGTCACTCTCTGTATGTTTCAGACAGGTTGTGCACTATATTATATTCAAACACTACATCATGTAGTTTCTTAACAACGGGGGAAACAGCTGGTGGTTTTTGGACGAAGCCCGGCCTGTGTAATGTTGCTTTCACGTCCCGTTTGAAGCACGAAACACTGACTTTTCACGGCGTAAGGAACCTACCAGAAATCCTCAGAAACGACAAACGGCACATTTTAAGTCGGTATCATCGTCATTATCTTCTGCACTTTAAAAACTCCAGTCGCTCTCTGGTTGCAGTTTGTTTAAAGGGACACCACGTAGTTTTGGAGAAGAAATTCAAACTCAGAATTTTAATATTTACAATATTTACAATATTAATGAGGTAATAACAAATATTTTTTTTTCCCATCAGTGAATAAACAAGCTGTTCTCAGAGGACACTAAGGTCTCAGAACACTGTTTGGAGCTACAAAGGTGGCAGGGTCCGCCACATATAAACAAAGTAAAACAGTATGAAATTGTGTTGTCCTTTAAAGGAGCATTCTGTAGTTTTAGGGAAGAATTTTTTTAATCAGAATGCATTTATTTATTCATTTTTCTGCCTAAACAAACTAAATAAACAAAATCCCTTTGTTTTCATGACTGAATAGACTGACCTTAAAGGACAATATGTGGCGGACCCTGCCACCTTTCTTTTCCAAAACTACATAGTGCCCCTTTAAGGTCAGTTTTTTTTATTCAGTTTATTCAGTCATGAAAACAAAGAGAGTTTGTTTATGGATAAAAAGCTGAACATTCAAATCACACGACTGATCAGCTGTTTGCAAGCTGCAGGCACGTGTGCACGGATGAAGTGACAAAACAATTCCTCAAATGCCTCAACCACAAAAGAAACACAGCAGACATTTTAGATGGCTTATCAAAAGTAATTCCTGAAGCCCTTTCTGCATTCTGTCTCCTGTTTTGTTTATCTCTGGCCTCTGTTTACTTCTGTAGCCACGTAGCCTACGTCACGTCATCCTCTGATCAAATTACACCTCACGTAGCCTCGTTCATTCACTCAAAACAGTTCCAGATTCGCATTTTGATTTTTTTGTGGCCTTTCAAAAGTTAGCTTAAAGTGACTACAAGGAACTTTTTAGACCATCAGCAAAAAGACTGCTATTTTTATTTAGTTATTATTAATGCCTGTGCTCGGGTCTGATCTTATATATCACATCTGTCATGTCTCTTTTAATTTATCCCTCCCTTTTTGTTTTTATTTTCCTTTGTTTGTTTTTACATGCTCTCTTTGTTTGTGTTTTGTGTGTGTTGTGTGTTGTTATGTTTATCTGTTTATTTGCTATTTGGAAAGCACTTTGGATCCCCGTGTCAAAAAGGTGCTATATAAATAAAGTTTTACTTACTTACTTACTTACTTATATATCACATATTAAATCACATATAAATGCATTACATCATCGCTCTCGCTGTCACTCGCGCTGGCAAACTGAAAGTTCCTCATAGTCGCTTTAAAAAATTCACTGGACATTTAATGGAAACATGGCTAATTAGGATCTTTCTCTTCTACATATTGCACCTTTAACTCAAGGAAACCTCGTGATGCGTTCAGTTGCAGTCAGGAAAAAATCCCTCAACAAAAAAATAAAAGCCAAGACGACAAAGACTGTTGAAAACTACAGAACACATCAACATATCTGACACAGCATCTGTTTAAGACGCTTCTGCTCCGGTGCAGCAACACTTCGAGTTGTTTCCACCGCTGTTTGTGTTCACACCTGTGCGAGCAGAAGCGAAGAAACCGACGTTGAGGTGCGTGTTTTTAAACGCACCTCCGCACCACGTGTTACGTTTCCATAGTCACGTCACATCGGCTACCACCATGTTGTAGGAAATCCACCGCTGCTCCTCACTCACTGTCAGATTACAGTCTAATCCGAGGAGGAAGACACACTGGTGGAGACGCTGTCCGCACCTCGGGAGGACCGCTCGGTGTTTGTGGGAGGAAAAAAAAAACACACCAGAACAAACGCGACTTTACGTGCTGCTGTCATTTTCTTCTTCTTCTCCAACGGACGATGAGTCTTCCGTCGCTGTCTTTGCCTGTCCGCCGACTTGCCAACACGTTAAGATGTTAGCTGGCTAACTAGCTGAAAAAAAAAAAAAAAAAAGAGTAACTAAATCGGATTAGCTGCTAACGGCAGCCTCTCCCCTGTGTGGGTGACATCCAGCTGGCGTTTTGCTCCACTTGACAACTATTTCACAGCATTTTTTTTTTTTTATCACAATTTACGTGTGTCAACATTACTACTTTGTGCTTTTTTTAATTACCCGTTTGCTGCGAGCTAGCTAGGTTATTAGCCAGGCGAGACCACAACAAGAGCTAGTTCGAGCTCCTCCTGCTAGCCGACTAATCTTCACTGTTTCACCGAAGAGGAAACGTTAAATTAGCGCCTTCAAAACCCCTCAAACTGAAGTGGAGACGGAGCTGACGGCCGCGCGGATGTGCTAGCTTGTCTCCGGGCTAGCTGGCAGGAGAGAGCTGTACAGGGCTTCTGATTCCCCCCTCTTCCCCTCCCTACCCCTCCACAAATTAGCCTTCGGACCTTCTGAGCGAAGATGTCAGGAAAGGATAAAGACAAAGACAAACAGGAGAAACAGTCCACGACGGAGCGGCTGGTGAAAGGTGAGTGAGACGTTATGAATGATGAGACTGAATTGTGAAAAAACCACCTGTAGCTTTAGGGGGGGTAACTTTGTCTGGATGCCTTCCCAGTGTTGTTACAGCAGTAAATATACAGTGTTATGAGACATAAGTTGTATAAACACTACTCAGATATTAGGATATGCAATAAAAGTCAAATTAAATAAATATATTCACAAGATATGTCACAGAATAAACAGTCACCAACTCATTTTGAGTAGTGTACTAGGGCTGGTGAAAAAAATCGATTATTGATTAATCGCGATTATAATATTGACGATTATGAGTCGATTATTAAATTTCCAAAAATCGATTATTTTTTTTTTTATTTTTAATTTTTTTAAAAAATTGTAATACAAACCGGAGTCCTCCTCTTACTGGCTGTCATACCTGATTTAACCCGGAGGTGCAAGGTATTACACAGCTGTCCTGTGACCACAGAAAGTTCCAAAGCATCTGCATCTTTGTTATATGGAGAATAACATAAATAAATAGAATTTGGACATTTATTCACAAGTGTGGACATTTTTTTTAACAGTGAAAGACTACATTTAAAACAAAGTAAAAAATAATAATTTGGATATTACAGTTACTCTATACAATATTGAAGGTGCTGTGAGGTGTGAGTCAAAAGAGAAGTAAAATAATTCAGCAGCTGACTGATGTTAAATGGAATATCAATAATCGTTAATAATCGAATCGAGACTTCAATAATCGGAATCGAATCGGGAAATTGGGCTGATTAACCACCCCTATAGTGTACAGTGTTTATCACATCCATATCAGCGTCTAAATCATATATCTGCGGCTCAGGGTGAACCAGGGCATCTTTTTTTACGATCGCGTTGGACTGAACTTTTAAAAAGGTCTCCGGAGTTTGCCCTTTGGTGTGTGTTATTTGACATCTCATAGCAGGAAGTCCTATATCGGTGCCCGACATCCTTGACATTTAGGATGGATGGAGTCTCAGTTCGTAAGGCTGTCACTCACTCACTCACTCATGAGAAGAGTACCCAAGGTCTGCTCAGACAAGATGGATTCCTCCACGCCGAGGTTGTCGGACGGGCAGGACACCATGTGTTGTGTCTGCCCAAGACGGGACGGCCAGAGCCAAGTGTGAGGTAGCTCTAAAGACGAGAGAGAAAGCCAACCCCACCCCTGCCACCATCACCGCTGCTCCTTAATGCCAGCGCAGCCCACATCCCTGTCTGTCTGCAAGCAGGGCGCTGGGAGAGTGTCCTGCCAGGGGGACAGGAATGCTGATGTGTGAGCCAGTAGGGAGAGAGAGTGAGTTAATTGTGGAAAGAATCTCCCCAGTGATGTTCCCAACATGGCCAGCCACATGGTGGAGAGAGAGAATAGGAACGTGACGGGGGGAGAAGAAGAAGAAGAAGAAGAGGAGGAGGAGGAGGAGGAGGTATAGACCGGGGTAAAGACGACTTGGCTTCAAGGGCGGCACCCCAAAAACTGTTCACAAGCCCAAACATCAGCATGTTTAGTAAAATGGAATATAAATGCATGAAAATAATGTTGAGTTAGTGTAACTGGTGGCTGTGAGAGGGCTTAACTGGTAGACGACATAAGACTAAAGCTCTGCTCTGCTTGTGTAAGTCAACAGTTAAGCTCATTCGCTGCTGCTGAGTGTCGTACCTGACCTGGTGGCTCAATCACTGGGTCATTTGATCTGACGTTGCCTCCCGGGGTGCTGTGTGAACACGCTGTAGACTAACAAGTCGTGTGATGCCACCTGTACTTACTGAAAACTCGGCGAGCCTCCGTTTGCTATTTTATTTTAAAAGTTCAGTCCAATGAGATCATAAAAAAAGCTGCCCTGGTTCACCCTGAGATATCTGAGCATCGCCTCGTGAGAGGAAATGATTTAGACGCTCATATGTACACTACTCAAAATGAGCTGGTGACTGTTTATTCTGTGACATATCTTGTAATATATATATATATATATAGTAGTAATATAGTAAGTTTATTTGTATCAGGGACAACATACAAAATAACATTAGTCTCGAGATGAGAGGAGATGCTTTGTACCAGATTTAGCTAACTAGCTACTTTCCATCCATAGTCCCTGAAGTGAATATATTTATGTACACTACTCAAAATGAGTTGGTGACTGTTTATTCTGTGACATATCTTGTGAATATATTTATTTAATTTGACTTTTATTGCATATCCTAATATCTGAGTAGTGTTTATACAACTTATGTCTCATAACACTGTATATTTACTGCTGTAACAACACTAGGAAGATTGTTTTAACAATCTCCCTGCGTGGTGCGACGAAGATTCACGTCAAGTTTGATGCAAATTGATGTGGATTGTTTCCGTGCGTTAACCCGCTCGTCACTGCGTCTGACATAAAAAAATCACATATAAAGAGAATAAACGCGAGGCCTGGCTGTTTGGCTTGGCGAGGGTAATGCATTCACCGATAATTAGAGCAATCTGAAGTGGACTTCATGATTCACCCGGCCACGGTCCGCTCCATTCATCTCCACCCAGCCGCATCTTTGTAATTCAATCCTCCTCTATTGTGTCGATTTTGAAACAATAACGAACATGTTCTAGACCCCGGCTCGTCTCACCGTCCAAAACATTATCCTCGCCGGGCAGGACGGCAGATAGTCGCCTCTTTGTTTCTTGAGTCGTTTGTTGTCATGCCAGACAGCGTGGGTGTTGATGCAGTGCAGCAGCAGTGGCCTGACGCGTGCGTGTGTGTGTGTGTGTGTGTGGTTTTGAAGAGTTCATCAAACATTAATGCTAATTAGGCCAGGCAGTCTCTAATAAGAAGCCAGAGTCAGGGGCGGTGGTGGCAGCTTATTATTTTTAACCAAACATTTTTCTTCACCGCGGTTATGTGCTGGAAAACGTAGTTTCTCACGTCACGTTGTTTGTCTTTCGGCACACACACACCGCCGCTATAGTGTGTTTGGATTGAGTAATGCTGTTTACTGGCAGCCAGAGATTCATTAGTATCTGTGTTTGAACAGACCGGTCCGGCCTTGATTGTTCAGGCAAACCAGCCCAGAATTTATTCTTATTGTTGTTGTTATTACTGGAGGGCCGGGGGATCGTTCCCGTCGAGTTGGAAGCAGTGTTCAGTTCTTTGGCGCAGGGATCAGCTATTATTGTCCAGCCCGGGGTAATTACTGCCAGCCTCCAGGCAAACGCTCGTAAATTTGGTGAGCGTGGCCGTTGCCTGAGATGTTTCGTGGTCTGGTTATCTCGTGCCCGTTATGTATCCCGTTCTGTGTTGTCGTCGTGTTTTCACAGGGTCTCTGCTTTTGTTTCGTACCGGAGCTCTTCCTTCAGTGTGACGAGGGCTTTTAAGTAAACAGCCCCTGAATCTGGAAGCTCTCGCTAATAGAGGCTTTACCTAATCTGTTCTTAAGGCTCGTACCTCAGCTTACAGCTCTCTCCGCGGCCGTGCCTCATAGGCCTGGGAGCACTTACTGTTTATTTATACCACAGTGGTCAACGCATGACAGCTTGTCCTCGGTGCAGGCTAGCCAAGTTGGAGCTGTGTCGTAGCCCTTTTCATTGCAGGCCAGGCTGTAGTCTGTGGCCTGACTAACCTCACTTACCTGCATCTCCTGCAGACCCACATTCACCACCTTTGCTTTGTTGCACCACAGGGTGTATTAATATGCCTTTTTTTTAATCAGTGGGTCATCTTCTACACTCTAAACCTTTCCTCTAGTCCAGACTGAGACACACAGTCCTCGCTTGGTGAGAAATACTTGAGGCTACCTCTGCTGCACTGCATCACTGATTAGCAAACGCACCCACACTAAAAACTCATTAACGCTTTTTTTTCATACTGCACTTTGATTCGCTCTGTGTGGGTGTGACAACATTCTCAGAATGCCTCTCTCTCTCTCTCTCTCTCTCTGCTTCCTCCTCTTGTTCGTTGCCACTGGCACAGCTTATCACATAAGTGGTGCTGATTTCAAACAGGCTGATGTTGGTATTTATGTCACATCTGATGGCACAGTGGTGTCCTGTGGTCATCAGGAATCCAGGATGAACTGGGGCAAAGTTTCCGGTGGTTTTTACGCTCATTTTCTTTTCAGCTGTGTGAGCTATTTTGGCACTTTGTCTATGTAATGTCTCTCCCTGCTTCAAAGATAGTACTGTAAAAACCTACCTGGCTAGCTTTACACCAGACTCGATTGGTGCCATAATGCCTTTGGTGTGTGCCTGGCCTGTTATTAGACATACCAGCTGTAATCCTTTTACCTCACAAGCCTTGTGAGTGAGAAGGCTTGGATCCAACTCTGCTATTGTTTTGAACAAGTGCACTGTTAGTTGGCAACTATCTGCTCCGACTGGGAGTTTTATGAAGCTGTTGGCAGAGTTACAGAGCTAAGTCTGCACAGAGTTGTATTAAATAGTTGATTTTACACCACTTTTCATACATTAACACGAGAGCACGGCCGATATATTGGTCGATATTGACCTTATTGACCAGATATACCGTCACCAGTGGGTGTGTCTCCTGATTTTTAGAGACGTTAATGCAGAAAAAGAGCATCCTCTCTCTGTATTTAAGGATTATATGGGCCTATATATCAGAAACTTTTACTTCCTGGTAGCGGTGTCGGCATCAGTTCCAAAAATATCGGCTGGGCTCTAATTAACACCTGATATAATTCACTGCATTGATGTTTCATTACGGAGAATTGGAGAATTAATTTGTAATCTCCTAAGTCATTAGAGAAAACTATCTATTAGAGCAGCAACAATAAGTTGATTAATCATTTTGTCAATCGAAAGAAACTATTTTGATAATCAAATAATCGTGTGAGTCATTTTTCAAGCATCAGTTTCAAACGTTTGCTGGTTTTAGCCACGTAAATGTCCGGATGTGCTCCGTCTTCTGCCAGAAATGTTATTTGAAAAAGTCCCTTTGAGCCTTTTTCTGACATTTTATTGGCTGAATATTAATCATGAAGATACTGAAGATGATCATGAGTTGCAGCCCTACTGTCTGACGGCTGGATCCTCTACTCGACAGTGATCCATTTTGCAGGTTTTTGATGTTGCACACACCGACTGTTTTGATCATGAAGCTCTCAGGTCTCAGCCTCGAAAGCATTGACCTTTTGTTATGACAGTAAAAGGGTTGTGTAGGTGGCGTGGAGCTGATTGCTGTCGGAGGGGGGTTCAGGTGAGGTGCACGGCTTCTCGCCGTCTGTCTTCCACAGCTCTCGATTGCAGTGCCATTATCATGTAGGTGTACGCGTCCCTCCTCCTGCGCCAACAACTTCGTCTTGGCTCAGTCGATGCTCACGTCACCTCTCTTGATTACAGTTTAAGCAAATGCAGTCTGAGCTTTAGGACATTTCTGCTGCTCCGTGTTTCTTTCAGGGGTCATATCTTGTGTTTTTCTGCTACAGACGCACTTTATCTAATTGTCTCTTACATACATTTTCAATTTGAACAAGCTATTTACAAACTAAACCCCTGTGAAAGCTTAAAAAAAAAAAAGTCAGTCATACTTGTTTATTCTAATAGATGTTGCTTTTTCCCGTCGACAGCTGTGCCATATCCTCCACAACACAAACTGACTGTGAAAGAGCTCTTTGAAGACGGCAAGCCCAACGCCGAGCTGCTCCGCAACCACCTCGTCAAAGAGGGCAGGGTGGAAGAGGATGTGGCTCTGAGGATCATCAACGATGGGGCCAACATCCTCCGCCAAGAGAAGTGCATGCTGGAAGTGGAGGCGCCTATAACAGGTAGGCTGCTCACTGAGAGCCCAGAGGAGACTTTCTGAGGTTTCTCGTTCATTTCCACTGTGGGTTTGCAGGTTGACATAGTAGAAAAGAGGAAGCAAAGATGACCCTCAGCTGTGACCAAAACACAAATGTCTGCATGATGGCTCACTGAAGATCCTTGTGGTACCCTGTTTAACCCATTCAGGCCTAAGACGCCTGGAAAAAATGCCTGTAAAACCCCTAAAACCTGAAGATTTTCTGGAAATTCAACGCCTACTAAATGATTGATTTCTCAGCCTCTGTAGCAGATAGAAACAAAATTCAAAGAGTATTTGAGAGCTTACACCTGTGGCTTTCCTCAGACATTGAGTTTATTTAGATAAAGTGAACACACAAATTGTCAGTGTCAAAGTAAAGTGTCAGTGCAGGAACAGCGCTATTTTCAAATAAAAAACAGTGAGAAAATAAATAAAAATCAACTAGAAAAAAAGAACAAGAACAGAATGTAATGACTAACAGTCTGCCTTAGATGTACCGGCGATAGTGCTTCCTGAAGCACTCAATGTGAGCTGGAGTTTGTTGAACCTGGTCACGGTAATTATTAGTCTCGGTAACAAGATGCGCCCAAAGTTCCTCCGTAAAAATCTGATCAAATCGACTTTCCCCCCTGCTGTGCGATTGAAAACACTACGCTGATTACTGTGGTAGTTGTCAGTCTTCCACTCACTTTCAAACCCTTCAAACTCGTCATCGTTATCATCGTCGTTGTCCTCAAACATGTGCCTCAACCATAACTCCCGGTCGATTGGGTCAAAGCCCTCCTCAGTAATTATGTCAGCGAGGCTTCTTCTTCGAAGCCGAGAAACTCCTCGAAATCGCTGCCTTCCGAAGAAAGACGTACCCGCTTTCCCGGCTTTAATGGTAGAATTACGCAACAGCGCCCCCGGTTTTAAAGGTAGAAATGCGGCAATGCTTTCCCGGCCTGAATGGGTTAAGTAGTTGAGTAGCAATCGAATGCAAGATGACGTTAGTCATTCCAAGGAAGCATAGATAGCGTTGTGAACAAAGAGTAAGCACAGTACCAGCATAGGCATTATTCCATTGCAGCACTGTTTCTGTATGCAGGCAGCTGGTGTATACCCAATACGGTGCCAGATCCGAGGGCTTTACAAGCTGTCAGACTCAACTCTGTCATCAGTCAGCTTTCAGAAAATATCTGCTTCCTCTTGGCTGACCTTTGCACGGCACAAACTCGGCACCCTCGGATCCGACCGGCTCTTAAGATGAATAAAATTATATAAATGATGCATAACTCACCGAGCTCCTGAAGTTTTTCTGTTACTTTTCAGTTTCCGTCAACATATCAACAGTATTTTAACATAATGTAGCTCACATGGACGAGAGAGAATCGGACATGAAACACGCCACTATCATCTCTCTCTCTGCTGTTGTCACCTGAAGTACAGCTTTTATTTCTTATTTTTGTAGGTCTAAACCCTGGTAGTAGCAGTAATAGTAGCAGTAGTAGCAGTAGTGCAACCTTTTTAGCTGACAGTCTCTTGTAAGCGGAGATAAAATCAGCATTAGCAAAGCATCAAGTTAGCATGTAATGTTAAAATAAATGCTAATACAGTAGAAGTAATCACTTCAGTTGCACCAAAAGTCCCTCTTCCCTCTTCTACCATGATTAAATGACCTAAAAACTGGTACTGTCGCCATTATTCCGGCTGCCAATGTCAGTAAGTTACTGACATGAACCATCAACAAAAGTAAACACATATATATATATATATATATATATATATATATATATATATATATATATATATATATATATATATATATATATATATATATATATATATATATATATATATATACACACACACATGATGTGTACATCACTAGTGTTATATACTGTGTGTATATGGGTATATATATATATATATATATATATATATATATATATATATATATATATATATATATATATATATATATATATATATATATATATATATATATATATATACCATATATATATATATATATACCCATATACACACAGTATATAACACTAGTGATGTACACATCGTGTGTGTGTGTGTATATATATATATATATATATATATATATATATATATATATATACACACAGTATATAACACTAGTGATGTACAGTGTCGGGAAAGTTACTTTTATTATTTAAAATTATTTTCATTTTAAAGTAAAATGTTACATTCAAAAATATTACTGTCTGCGTAGAGTAATATATTACTTATCACACTACCTTTTAGTTATTCTCAACAAAACTGTAGTAATATATAACTGAAATATTATGTTCAGTATAACATTCTACTGTATTAATGTTAAGATATTTCAGGTTTATATCAAGTTTCATGTCTGCTATAAATCAACCAAAGACAGAAGGTTTTTATTCCTAACAGGGTCATTGTAACTGAGTAACTGCAAAAATAGCAGTGTTTTAATCCCATATACCACGAAACCCACAGATTTTCTGAGATGGTAATCGTACTGTTACATCCCTCCTCGGGATTGAGGTTATTCAATCTTTAGTTTTTGTCCTCTTATTGAAAGAAATCCTAATTTGAGAAGAAAAATACCATTTGGCCAACAGCTGAACAGAAAGCTTGTTAATGTACAGAACGCTTTGAAGATGCGAGTTCAATAAATACGGAGGCAACATCTTGTGCATCCAGACTGACAAACGATGTTTTGATACGCGAGCAATTAACCGCTCTGTGTTTGTCTTTCGGCAGTATGTGGAGACGTACACGGCCAATTCTTTGACCTTATGAAGTTGTTTGAAGTCGGGGGGTCGCCCAGCAACACGCGGTATCTCTTCCTCGGTGACTACGTAGATCGAGGATACTTCAGTATTGAGGTGAGTTGTTGTTTCTCCACAGTTTGTTTCGTTTGTAATTATTTATTTTTCAGGTAAATAAAAAAAACAACTTTGCTTTTAGTGTGAAGATGGCTCCAAACAGTTTTGAATTTTGTTATCAGTGAATACACAAATACAATCTGGGTGTGAAGGCTTTGGTTTACAGATAATTTGAAGTACGTGTTGAGCGAGAAGCCATCAGTAAACTCTTCAGTCACGGTTAAAATGTAGTTAAAGGGATATTCCGGTGTAAGTTTAATCCATGGTCTAACACACCTTGACACCGAGTAAGACTCCCCCTCGAGAGGTCAAGTTAGCTGACCGCTAGCTTAGCTAGTTTTAGCAACCTCAGAAAAGACCGCACGATAACAATACACTGCAGCTTATGTCTCCAACTAGAAACCGCCATCAAAAAGCCACAATTAATGGTGAGAACAGCAGCAAACTTCAGCAACAGTACATGTACAGTCCCAGCACACAGTACGAAGCATCAAACATCTGCTAGCTTTGCTGGATTTGTATTAAAAACACAGCACAACTCACCCTCTCCTCCAGCAGCCTGCCTGTGTGGGGAAGCCCTGACGAGTCGATTACCGAGTGCAGTAGATTTCTGCAGCTGAAGGATGAAAATGTCTGATTATTACTCCATGGAATGCTCAGTTCTTATTATCGAGAGCTGACAGGGAAAATAACAGAAGTAATGGAGTAATAATCATCAGTGTATTGTTATCGTGCGGTCTTTTCTGAGGTTGCTAAAACTAGCTAAGCTAGCGGTCAGCTAACTTGACCTCTCGAGGGGGAGTCTTACTCGGTGTCACGGTGTGTTAGATCATGGATTAAACTTACACCGGAATATCCCTTTAAGTGACAGAAGACCCGATTCATACAGTTATTTGTGGGGCGAGTTGTATAATAAAGATGCAACAATGCACAATATTTCATCTTTTGAATATTATTCTCCATTAAATGCAGATTTTCCATTTCTTATGTTTACGTTTGGTCAAATATTAAGACAAACTGTGAATATTGTGCGTCGAACAGTTTGATATGTTTCAGTGTATTGCTGTGTGGTGGGTTAATACGAAGCCTTCAGATGTCTTAGCTCCTGGTTTACTCTGTTCCTCTTTCATAGAGTCCGATCACAATGTAACCTGAGCTCTCGGTGTGTTGTCGGCTTCCGATACTCTGCCGCTTGTATCCCAGTGTGGTGTGTGATTCAGAATAAACAGAGTTGTAATAAGAAAGGGGAACCTAAACTTCAAGTTAACAACACTTACGAGTGCAGCGCTGCTCTTGAGATCTTACTTCAGTGCTTCTCGACCGAATGGGATTCTCGCCGGCTGAAATTCCATTTCGATGACAACTTCAAAGGGCACAGTTCGTACACGCTTATTAGAACGGTTAAAAATAAGAGAGTGTTGAAACTGAGAGCTGCAGACTGGTCGAACGAAGTGAAGCTGCAGGAGCCTTAATGAGAGCCGGAGGGTGGCAGCTGGAGTGAGTTGTGATTCACGGCAGCTTCATGGGTGAAAAGAGAAGGTATTAAAACGTCCACACAAAACACTTGTGCTTTGTGATCCTCTGTGTGTTGTCCACCTGTACTGGGAGCTAAATGCATTAAATGTTAGAGAGAGATCAGCTGGTCCAAAATGAATTTATACATATGCTCTGTAAGCTGTCAATCTTGCTGCGAGGAAATTGTTGGAAACTGTGCCAGCATGATAAACAGTAATCTCAGATCTAAATGATCTGATGAGGTTAATCTGTGGGAGAAGTGTGAACCTCAAGAAAGACTTTCATTTCCTCTTTATCACAGTAATATCTGTCAGTAATGACTCAACATCGGTATTCTTCACGACATGTCAAAGGACTCAAAGCACTTCTCAGTTGGAGCATGAAGCTTTGTAGAGACACCACAGTGCAGGACAGCTTCGGTATTTGCATTATGGGTAATTTCTGCACCAGGTTTTGACAGGAAACATGGCTCAAGACTAACTTTTTACGCTGGTTTCACTAGTGCGTCTAACTCTGTCTGTTAGATGCACCCAATAGCACTTTTTAACTACGGCTCTACTTTGTGATCAAAGAAGTATTCGGGTCATTCCATGAAATCGGTGCCTTTTCAACTTTGAAAAGTTAAAATTTAAATTATATTTAATTGCTATTTTTTCAGTAGCCAGGAATTAAAGACAGTTTAGAATTACAGGAAATTATACTGTGCCATCTCAGCTATGGAATTTCATATTTTATAACTGTTTTAGTCAAGTCCTGTTACTGGAAAGGTAACAGGGTTGACAGTAACAGGGTTGACCACTTAAAGCTAATTTGCCCATTGCTAGCTAAAACAAATGTTAGCTAAAGCACATGCTATGTACTTTGAAAGGAAATAACATGTACATATTGATTATATTATGAGAAATAAATAATTGTTTGGATTTATATGTTAAAAAATGGTAACAGGGTTGACGTTGTATGCTTGTCCCCCTGGTTCAACCTTGAAAAAACATCAAAAATAGCACATCAGAGATGAGCAAAACTTACTTGTCACTGAGCTGTTAGCATCCTGGTTCAGAGATGATGCAACCTCCTGTAAATCATGTCAAATCTAGAATGTACCGTTATTTTGATAGGGTTTTTTGGTTAGGGTAACAGGGTTGACATAAAATTAGGGGACACGGATAAATTGGTAAATATTTATTACAATTAATATATATTTTTACCAAAAACACTGTTTCACAATAAGATCATACTTAAAACAATATGTAAATGTGAACATTTTAACATTTTGCCAACATTTTACAAATTAAAAGTCCTGCTGACGTACAACAACAACAGTGAGGGACAGGCCAAAAACCTCACCCTCATCAGCTTAAAAATCATTTTTATTATTTAAAATAATATTTAATATATTATTTAGGTATAATAGATTTTTGGATCTATATGGGACCGAAATAGTCTTACCCTGGGGCCCTAAGCCAAATCAGCGTTGTTTAGTTGATTATTCATGAGTTTTTTGCGAAGTAGAAGAAGAAAATAAAGAGTTTTTCAGAAGGATGGTGTGTAGCGGGCTGGATGTAAGAGTGAACAAGGCCGTATGCTAAAACTTGGACCACCCTGTGGGGGATTTTGATGGGTGCTGGGTGGAACACAGAGGCGGGTGAAATGTCACAGATGAAAGGAGCAGACTGAAACAGCATAGGGAATGATAGGATGAGGCCGATTTTAGGGGTTTGTGTCCACTAACGCTGGGATTCTATCCCCCGTGTGTTTCTATAGAAGAGCAACACTTGAACTCTGCGCAGAGGTTTCTCACCTCTCCTCCACTTGAAAAACAGTTCAGCTCGACAGAGACACGGCGCTTATCAGTGTCACTCCAGAGCTGCTCTACACACTGCAGCTGAAGCTCGGGTGTGATCAGAGAGGAGTGTGTCGAGTGCACACACTGCTGTCAACACTGGGTCATGTTATGGACGCGTATACGGCAAACACACACACACACACAGGCAGCAAAGTCGTACCCTGTTGTCGTGTCATAGCTTCTTTCATTTCATTTAATTTCTATATATATATATATATATATATATATATATATATATATATATATATATATATATATATATATATATATATATATTGGGGTGGTTAATCAGCCCAACTTCCGATTCGATTCAATTCCGATTATTGAAGTCTCTATTCGATTATTAACGATTATTGATATTCCATTTAACATCAGTCAGCTGCTGAATTATTTTACTTCTCTTTTGACTCACACCTCACAGCACCTTCAATATTGTATAGAGTAACTATAATATCCAAATTATTATTTTTTACTTTGTTTTAAATGTAGCCTTTCACTGTTAAAAAAATGTCCACACTTGTGAATAAATGTCCAAATTCTATTTATTGATGTTATTCTCCATATAACAAAGATGCAGATGCTTTGGAACTTTCTGTGGTCACAGGACAGCTGTGTAATACCTTGCACCTCCGGGTTAAATCAGGTATGACAGCCAGTAAGACGAGGACTCCGGTTTGTATTACAATTTAAATTAAAAATAAATAAATAAATAAAAAAAAATTATAATGATTAAATAATCGATTTTTGGAAATCTAATAATCGACTCATAATCGTCAATATTATAATCGCGATTAATCAATAATCGATTTTTTTCACCAGCCCTAATATATATATATATATATATATATATATATATATATATACACAGTGTCGGGAAAGTTACTTTCATTATTATTTAAAATTATTTTCATTTTAAAGTAAAATGTTACATTCAAAAATATTACTGTCTGCGTAGAGTAATATATTACTTATCACACTCCCTTTTAGTTATTCTCAACAAAACTGTAGTAATATATAACTGAAATATTATTATATTACTCTGTTACAGCTAAAAGAAATATATTAATGTATTGCCTTTTTTTCTTAGAGAGAAGAAACTAACAATTATTTTCATTGTTGATTAATCTGTCGATTATTTTCTAGATTCATCCGTTAGTTGTTTGATCTATAAAATGTCGATCAGTGTTTTCCAAGACGACATCCCCAGATTTCTTGTATTATTCACAATACCATGATATTTTAGTTTACCAGAAGATATTCACATTTAAGAAGCTGGAATCAGAGAAACCTAAATATTTTTGTGTGTGTGTGTGAGGAACGTAAGCGTAAACCTCTCTGCACACGAGGGGAAGCAGTTGGCCTGATTTGCTGATGTAAAGTCACCAGAAAACAAACCAGCAGAGCCCTAAAAGCCTCAGATTCCTGCTATTTTTACTCTCCACTAACGGGGCTGCAAATTCTCTGCATTTTAAAGGAAGGTCCACAGAGCAGCTCCCCTTCAGTAACACGCGAGACAGACGCAGGGAAAAATGGATATCAGGATGTGGTTGCCTTGGTAACACGTAAGACTCGCTGTAGCCTCTTGAAGGAGCGTATTACCTTCGCAGGACAGCAATTTGCCAAAGTCTAAATTCAGTCCATGTGAGCAATCCATTTCATTCTCTAAGCTCTTCTTTATCTACTTAGTAAATTCTCTTTGATCCAGGAGAGTCTATGTCTATGGACTAACTCTCCTCGGCAAGTGTGTGTGTCTGTTTGTGTGTCTGGCTCTGAGGTGAAGGTAGCCAGCGCTCATGTCTGCCACACAAAGCTCTGAGCCGTTTCCCTTTGTGTCGGCGCCCAGAGAGGAGGCGCCGCACAGAGTGGCCGGCTCAAAGAGAGCAAGAGGGCTCTCATTAAAACCCATGTCAGCTCCGAGTCACTCCGAGCCGTGTTTCTTTCTCCGCCTCCGCACATCCGAGAGATCGAGTCACCACCGACGGCTCCCTCTGTACATTCACCTACACTTCACAGTTCACTTTTCCTCCTGACAATGGGAGAGAATAACAGAAGGGGAGTCCTGGCTGCCCCACGCTTTCTTCTTTTCGACATTATCAGTAATGTGAACACACACACCTGCTGACTCTGGTTACCTTGGCATCTTGTTCCAGCGACTTAATAGCAGGCTGGTGGTTGGTGCATTTTAAAGTGTGAGAGAGAGCGTGTTGATTTGGATTGTAAATGCTGATCTGATTTTTTTGTAGGGCTGTAATCAACCAAAGAAATTCTTGGTCGACTGAAACCCTTAAATTTCGACTAAAAATCGACCAAAAATCGACCAATGGGGGGTCAAACTCGACTCTGACGGCTCTGACGGCGCTTTGCATCACGTGCATCTGAGCAATATAATAGCCCATGATTACTGAAAATATACTGATATCAGCACAAGAAGGCAATTCAGTGCAAATGAAGTAAAGCTGTGCATTACTGAAAAATAAAGCATAGGCTCAAAACAATAGCCTACAATCAGTGGGCACGGCGCAGTTGCGCATTAGGCAAAAAAGACTACTAGTAACTGTCTTTGGCAACTTATATGAGGAAAAAAAACGCAGATATACGTGGAGAAGCATCTGTCTTCCCGCCTGTCTGACCGACTCCTCATCACATTTCTGACCGAAAAACAGCGTCTGTCACCGGCAAAAAAACCTTTAAATCACCAAGTGATTGTGATGAAGATAAATCACCGTGACGGTCAGCAGACCTCCAGACCGAGACTTCAGTGAACTTTCCCCCGGAAGACATCCTCCGTCCCCGCGAGTGACAGAGTCAGACAGCGTCCAGTTTACTGATGGCGATTTGATTTATTATTTAGTTTCAAAGGTCTCTTGACTCCTTCCAAATACCGCCACATACTTTGCATTCGACTTTTTTCTCGCCATCTATTTTGGTAAAATTCTGCCACACTGCCGATGTCTTTGACATGGATGGTAGAGGAGGACTCACTGTCAATGAAACGCTCAAAATAAAAATAAATATTCAGCAAACCACCGGACGTTGAATAACGCGGACGTTCTTCAGTCTACCTGTCTCTGGTGGGTTGGGCTAATCCAAAATAGTGAAAACAAGGGGGGTGTTCTCTGAAGACAGGCTGTTACCTGTGAAACAAGGGTGCTCTGAAAACACCCCCATTAGCACTTGGTACTTTCCTCCTGATGAAATTAACCAAAGACTGTATGAAATTAACACGGCAAAAATCGACCAATCAGAATTTTGGTCGACCCAGAACGTATCGACCAATAAGTCGACCAGTCAACTAGGACTTTACAGCCCGATCTTTTTGATGGTGTTTTTTTTTATCGAACCTAATATGAACACATCCTGTTGTGTTGCTCCTCAGATGAGATGCGTCCACTTCCTGTGGCGCGCCGCTGTGGGAAATCAGATGGAATTCATCCGGTTCCGTCTATAAAGCACGAGTGGCAGTTAAGCTAGCTCGTCTTTATCGAGGTCACTGACAGACTGAAACACAGACAAATGAAGCGAAAGATGGTGTGTGGGAGTTTTTTATTTTATTTTATTTGAGAAAGTGAATTTAACTGCAGTCTTTTCAAACTAGTGGGATCATTGCAGCCCCTTCAAACAGCGTGCATGTGTCGCAGAGTTTCTAGCTGAGTCCAGTAACACCTTCGGATAAGACTCCTGCTCTTTGCTGGTTCTGCTGCAGATGGTTGAGGTCCACGCTGTACTGTACTTTGTGTGCTTAACCACAACTCATGAGCCAGTTTTTTTTCTCCACCTGTCCACATTCTTGTCTCTTACGAGCTGCGACAGCCAGCAGACCGTCAGACAAACTGGAGATTAGCGTGTGATAGAGCTGAATCCATTAGTTGATCGATAGGTTTCAATCATTTCAGTTGCTTTTTCATGCAAAAAAAAAAACTCCAGTCGCTCTCTGGTTTTGTTTTCATTAAAGAGACACTATGTGGTTTTTTTGGAGAAGAAATTCAAACTCAGAATCCAGAATTTCCATAAGTGAATAAACGAGCTGTTCTCAGAGGAAAATAAGGTCCCAGAAAGCTAGAAAGGTGGCAGGGTCCGCCACATATAAACAAGCATAGTAAAGTATTTAACAGTATAAACTGTGTCGTCCTTTAAGGTAAGAGTTTGATTATTTAGTTTGTTAAGGCAGAAGAAAAAATGAAGATCTTTCTCTTCTGATTAAAATGTCTTTCCCAAAACTGCGTAGTGCACCTTTAACGTGAGCATTCGGTGCTTTTCTCAATTTTACGTCGTCGTAAACTGAATGTTTTTTGGGGTTTTTGACTGTCGGTTGGACAAAACGAGACAGGTGTTGCATTTTCATCACCTTTTTTAAAATGAGCCTTTTTATATCTACATGTTAACACAGTCGACCTGAAACGACCAAACCGAACGCTGACGTCAGAGTAGAGACGCACTCATTGATTGGCCTGAGACGGGTTGATTGGCCGCGACCAGTGAGCGGCCAATCAGTGTCAGAGATATCAGATTCCTTGCGGGTCAAATTTACACACATGCCGCCTGCCGCCTCAGCGGGACCGCCAGCCTGAACCGAAAGAGAGAAACTAAATATTTCATGTTGATTACCTAATTAATGTGCACTTGTTTTTACGTCAGCTCAACGTGAGAGTCTCTACTGCGTCTTCTGACACCTTTCTCCTCTCGTCTGCTGCCTGTCTGTGTGTTTCACCTCAGGAGTGACGGGTTACAAGACACGTTGCACTCACTGTCAGTTATCGTCCTCGGATAGAAACGACTTTGGAATCGGCCGGTGAGACTTTTTAAAAAGTCAGAAATTGGAATCGGCCATGTCTACTCGAGAGAGCGGGACTTTGGAGTTTATATATTTGTTTTTAGTGGACAGTGAGGACGGAGTGGTTCGCTAGACGCCACTACACCCTACCTACATCACCTTGGGCTCACATATTGTGCATTTTTATAGAATTGCATGTAAACCAGGAGGTAAACGAGAAAGGCTCGGTCACATTCTGTACGGGGGAACGTGGGAATAAATCTCTGGAAACTGAAGCACTTTCAGAGCTAGGACTTTCAAGGTCTACGCACACCTTTTGACTTTTCCGACTCCTCCCCTCATCTTACACTCTTTCTCTCTCTCTCTCGCTCAGTGTGTTCTCTACCTCTGGTCGCTCAAGATCAACCACCCCACCACACTCTTCCTCCTGCGTGGGAACCACGAGTGCCGGCACCTCACAGAGTACTTCACCTTCAAACAGGAATGTAAGTGCAGTGCATCTCTCAGCCATACGAAGGCCGGTCTAATGTGCTCCTACGCTTCGCTGTGACACTTGACAGTGGACCGTGTCAGTCCGGTTTCAGGTTTCAGACAAAGCCTGGATATATAAGGGTCTGATGTGTCACCGGTTTCATTGCTACACACACTCGAGGCACAAGAGAAGTATTAAAAAAGGACATAATTTTGAGAGAGATTAAAGGGATATTCCGGTGTAAGTTTAATCCATGGTCTAACACACCTTGACACCGAGTAAGACTCCCCCTCGAGAGGTCAAGTTAGCTGACCGCTAGCTTAGCTAGTTTTAGCAACCTCAGAAAAGACCGCACGATAACAACACACTGCAGCTTATGTCTCCAACTAGAAACCGCCATCAAAAAGCCACAATTAATGGTGAGAACAGCAGCAAACTTCAGCAACAGTACATGTACAGTCCCAGCACACAGTACGAAGCATCAAACATCTGCTAGCTTTGCTGGATTTGTATTAAAAACACAGCACAACTCACCCTCTCCTCCAGCAGCCTGCCTGTGTGGGGAAGCCCTGACGAGTCGATTACCGAGTGCAGTAGATTTCTGCAGCTCAAGGATGAAAATGTCTGATTATTACTCCATGGAATGATCAGTTCTTATTATCGAGAGCTGACAGGGAAAAGAACGGAAGTAATGGAGTAATAATCAGACATTTTGATCGGTAATCGACTCGTCAGGGCTTCCCCACACAGGCAGGCTGCTGGAGGAGAGGGTGAGCTGAGCTGTGTTTTTAATACAAATCCGGCAAAGCTAGCAGATGTTTGATGCTTCGTACTGTGTGCTGGGACTGTACATGTACTGTTGCTGAAGTTTGGTGCTGTTCTCACCATTAATTGTGGCTTTTTGATGGCGGTTTCTAGTTGGAGACATAAGCTGCAGTGTATTGTTATCGTGCGGTCTTTTCTGAGGTTGCTAAAACTAGCTAAGCTAGCGGTCAGCTAACTTGACCTCTCGAGGGGGAGTCTTACTCGGTGTCACAGTGTGTTAGACCATGGATTAAATTTACACCGGAATATCCCTTTAAGAAGAAGTGTGTGTGAGGTGACAGACTCCCGTTTCATACAAGGACTAACCTCCCTTAAGTGGGACGTGTTTGTCAGAAAAGTGTCTGTGGGATCAGGAAGTCCTGTCACAAGACGTGGCGGTTCATCAGCGCTACACACTCCGCGGGAGGAGACGAAGCCTTTCTCCTTTTCATGTTGCAGACGATGAACCGCTGGAGCATGGAGAGCAGCCAGGCATGCTGCTGATGCTCTTCAGACGGTCTCACACACACACACACACACACACACAGTTAAGTATGTGAATCTGTGTGTGTGTGTGTGTGTGTGTGTGTGAAGCAGGTGTGGAGGCATTAGTAAAGACACTTTGGCAGACAGAGAAGAAAACCTCGCCAGCTGCAAATAGATTTCCTTCACTTCAGCCCCCCCCCAACTTCCACCCACATACCACCTCAGCTACACACACACACACACACACACACACACACACACAAACAAAAAGCGTGTCATTACACACTGCCACCTTTCAGTGGTTTTGGAAGGTGGCGGTTGGGGGTGGGGTGTTACATTACCGAATTAAATCTGAAAGCAGTCACGATTATGTGTGTAAACGAAAAATGAGCAGGAAGCGAAAGAAGGAAAAAAATCATCACCTCTGAGATGAATTATGATCTTCGCTTGTTTTGTAGGGCTTCCCTGTCGGCTAAATCGCATTTTATGCTAAATACTGCAGCAAAATAACACGATTTTAAGAGAAGAGTCGAACAAACCCGTTGACTGAATGTGTTCTGCTTAATGATGTTACTCAGTTTGAACGCTGCCTGATCATTTCAGCACCGTGGTCGTTTTAAATCACTGGACTGATCAGAGCTTGTTGTGACAACAGAGAAATGTAATCACTGCTCCTCTCACCTTGACTCGGCTCAGTGCAGGTGTTTCCTGTCCTGAGAAGTCATCAAGTCAGTGTCACCTCACTCCAAACAGTATCGATAACCACCATTTCATCGTTGGCCTGCAGTGTGGAATTAAAACAGTTTTCATTCATATGATGGTTAAAGCCGTCAAGATGCATATTTTAACCTTTTGATTTGTTAGTCCGTCCATGTCCAGCTCACATTAATCATTGTGATTTTACATTTAGGAACTATTATTTACTGCAGGGAAAATAAAGTTAGATATAAAACTAAATCGTCCCCACTGATTTTCCAGCGTATTGTCCTACGTTGGACAGTATAATCATGAAAAAGCTATTAGATTGCATTCTGTGTGGTTCTGCTGAACCCTGCAGAGACCTTGTTCAAAGGCCTCCACACAGCGTCCGAGGTCGACTTCCTTATCCGACCACTCCGTCGCCTCCTGTCTGACCCGTTCGGTAGAAAAGTCACATTGAAACACACCACCCCGGCTACACAGCAGCGTATACGTTCTGCGCGAAATGCAGTAAGTCTCCTAAACATCGGGTGGCGCTAGTCTCGTGCCAGTCACCCAAAACATGAAAACAGGAAATGACAGAACGGAGTGCGGACCGTAGCTTATCAGAACAAAGCACACACAGTGTTAGCTCAGCATTACTTGCGTGATGTCGTATTACGGTGGTCTCTCTTCCACCAGGGCAGCCAGCTGCTCCTCAAAGTCCTCGGTCCACACAGCCATGGCTTCCAAACATACGTTGGTTTATCCCCAAAATAACGAACGGTGAAGTGTTGTTTGTAACTCTGTGCCGTCTCTGTTTATGTGGTTTGTTTACCATCGTCACTTCCGCCGCCCCTCCCACACGCCGCGCTGATTCGCTGGCACACCGCCAATCAGAATGGTCACTGAACAGCTAGCTAACAACCAATCAGAGTATCCGACGGCGTCCAACCTCAGACGGCCGACTTCGCATGTTCAGTCGGATCAGACGCGTCCAGCTGAACACACCGAACAGAGCAGCTCCCGAACTCGTCCGACTCTCTCCAAACGCTTCAGACGTCCGACGTCTGAGCCGGTGTGTGCCGGCCTTAAGTCACACTGAGTTTGCTTTGAAACAGAAAACACACTTTCATATTTAAAACCTAAAGATCTGGTCACCTAAGCTGCATGAACGTTGCAATTGCAAGTTTTTCCACAAAAGATGATATTCAGCAGTCAAACGATGCGACAGTGAACATCTCGACAACAATAACAACAGATCCCAGCGCCTTTCACACCTACTGCTTCACTTTGTCAAGAAAAGAAACAACCAAATGCAAGCTAAGAAAATGGTTAAAACCAAAAACAAGGAAACTGATATTCATGGTAAAAGACATTTGACGACAGACGACTTGGATGCAGCTCCACACGGACGAGTTCACCTCCCACATCGTCCCGTCCTGCCTCTGCTCTGGCTGCTCTGCCCTATAAGGACTCGACTTCCTCCTGGCCTAGTCTGACCTGCAGCGTTGTGCAAGTGACAGCGCAGAAACTGCCTGGAAACAATCATCAGTCCTTCCGTTGGCAGAGCAGCTGCTGCTCCTTCAGCTCTCATAAAATCTCAGTGATATAATATAAGTACAACAGAATTGTGGCTGTTTTTGTCAGAATTACAGACTATTACCTCTCGCCGAGTTGTGGTTTTGTCCGTGTATGTTTGTTTGTTTGTTGGTTGGTTGGTTTGTCAGCAGGATTTCACAAAAAACACTGAACGGATTTCCATGAAACTTGGATGGAGGATGGGTCTCGGCCCAGAGTAGAGCCCATTAAAGGGATATTCCGGTGTAAGTTTAATCCATGGTCTAACACACCGTGACACCGAGTAAGACTCCCCCTCGAGAGGTCAAGTTAGCTGACCGCTAGCTTAGCTAGTTTTAGCAACCTCAGAAAAGACCGCACGATAACAATACACTGCAGCTTATGTCTCCAACTAGAAACCGCCATCAAAAAGCCACAATTAATGGTGAGAACAGCACCAAACTTCAGCAACAGTACATGTACAGTCCCAGCACACAGTACGAAGCATCAAACATCTGCTAGCTTTGCTGGATTTGTATTAAAAACACAGCACAACTCACCCTCTCCTCCAGCAGCCTGCCTGTGTGGGGAAGCCCTGACGAGTCGATTACCGAGTGCAGTAGATTTCTGCAGCTCAAGGATGAAAATGTCTGATTATTACTCCATGGGATGCTTCAGTTATTATTCCCGTCAGCTGACAGGGAAAAGAACTGAACGTTCAATGGAGTAATAATCAGACATTTTTCTAGTTGGAGACATAAGCTGCAGTGTGTTGTTATCCGTGCGGTCTTTTCTGAGGTTGCTAAAACTAGCTAAGCTAGCGGTCAGCTAACTTGACCTCTCGAGGGGGAGTCTTACTCGGTGTCAAGGTGTGTTAGACCATGGATTAAACTTACACCGGAATATCCCTTTAACTTTAGGTGTGGTTTCGGATAAAAGGGACGTACGGAGGATTTTTTTTCTTTGGCATCAGTCTTAATGAATAACAACAGTTGTATGTAGGTGGCTGGTGTCTTGATGCAGATGAAGGGGACTCTGTGTGCTCGACTCAGTGCCAGTCAGGGTTTTTTTTTTACGTGGGATGAGCTACAGACATTAACCACATTCTACGCTGTCGTCATGTGTCTGCTGCAGGTAAAATTAAGTACTCTGAACGGGTGTATGACGCCTGTATGGAGGCCTTCGACTGCCTTCCCCTCGCTGCCCTGCTCAACCAGCAGTTCCTGTGTGTACACGGCGGACTCTCACCAGAAATCAACTGCCTAGACGACATAAGGAAAGTAAGTGATACTGAACTGAACTGTCGTATCTATATCTCTGCAGTCCATTTGTGTTGATAACAGCAGTCGAAGTCAGTCAGATAAACCGAATATTATCTCGACTAAATGTGTTTCTGTGTCTCGTGCTCAACAGTTAGACAGGTTTAAAGAGCCTCCGGCATTTGGGCCGATGTGTGACCTGATTTGGGCCGACCCCGGTGAGGACTACGGCAGCGAAAAGACATCCGAACACTTCAACCACAACTCCGTCAGAGGCTGCTCTTACTTTTTCAGGTATTTGATGAAATCCTTCATTTCTTCTGCTGCAGCTCTACAGGTGTTGTAAGAATACAGCGCTTTATTAGTGTGTTCACACTTAATTTTATCAGATTGTGGACTTGATTTTTTGCATCACGCAGGTCAGAGGACGTAGCATCACTGTTTTGTAGGTCAAACATATCGAGGCAACGGATAAAAACAGCTTGTTCAAAATAGGTTAACACATTAACTTTTATGAAATGGGTTAAGGGATGCAAACAGCCTGATCAGAATATGTTCAATGAAAATAGATTCAGAAATAATCAAGAAGCACATTTAATTATGGAGAAAGAATTGATCTCACTGTCAGAACCGGAGCCGTTCGGTCCAATAACTGAATTACCGAATAACGTCAGTTCATTTTACAAAATTAGATATTTTAAATGTTTGCGTCAGGTGAAAATTACACACAGCGGGTTTCTTTTAGGCCACGTTTATACGTAGCAGGGTATTCAGAGAAACGAATATTTCCGCCCCTCGTTTTCAAAAAAGTTGTCATTTCCATCAACCCTCATAAATACGCCGTCGAACGTCATTCTAACTCTGCCAAACCTCTGGGCGGCAGTGTAGGGAGAAGGATGAAGCCATGCAAGCCAATCAGAATCCTCAGAATCAACAACAACGAATAACACGAGCGACTTCCTGTTCCTTTCAAAATAACGCTCACGTGACGTTAAGCATTTTCTGGCGCATAGCCTAATGAGCGTGAGAACCTAAAACCCCGTTTCTCCCAGCTGACACGACAACACATAACCGGAGTTTTTAGAAATAATCGTTATCTGTGATAAAAACGGGGTTTTCGTGTAAATGAGAGGCCAAACCGCCTGGAAATATCTGCGTTTTACCTTCGTGTAATCTCATGAGATCGGACACGTGCCACTACAGTTATTTTATAAATTAAAGTTACCTCATTCAGTGTTCACAGGCTTTTAATTGTGACGTTTTAACAATCAGGTAAGGTTGTGGGCGATCTGACAGAAAAATCACAGATACCGTATTTCACCAATTAATCGCCGGGCCGCAAATAGCCGCCTGGTTCTTTTAAACGCCTGGGGTCAGCACCCTTTTTGCGTATTAAACGCCCACCCAAACGGGCCGCAAACAGCCGCCTGGTTCTTTTAAACGCCTGGGGTCAGCACCCTTTTTGCGTATTAAACGCCCACCCGAATAACCGCCGGGGCGATTATTTGCATGATTTTTGCAGAAGTAAACAGTTGGCACTTCCGTTTTCTGTCAAAATAAGAGAAGCAGCTAACGTTAGAAAAGGGTGCACCGTAATCTTAGATGACCGACTGACTCTTATTTTGACAAAAAACAGGAAGTGTCAGAGAGAACGACTCGAGTTTAACGGCCCACCTTCACACAGCGGAGGACAGGTCAACACGGAGGAGAACGGACAGCAGATGGACATAAATGATAACGTAAGAAGGAAGAAAAATAAAAAGTATGACGCTACGTTTAAGCTTGGAGCTGTGAAATACAGCTGTCATCACAATAATGGCCTGGTGCAGGTCTGTGGAGAAATAAATAAAGGCCTGCAGCGAAGAGCCGCCTGCTTCTTTTAAACGCCCGGGCTATTAATTGGTGAAATACGGTACCAATAATCAGAAAAATGTTGCCTCCGACATACTTTATATCCTATAATATAAGTTACATTAACCTCACGTCCGCCCACAATTCAAAGCGTGAGAGCAAAGCGATTATCCAGCTGAGTTGCAGACTTCAGTCTCTCCGTTATGCTCCGTCTCAGCATCGATGCTGAATCTTCAACTTCCGTGACGCTACAAATGCTACAATTACTTCATATTGATGATAGTCGGTTACTTTTTGATGTACAGTTCTGCAGGCGTTTCCCCACAACTGATTTACACATTAAGACAAGTTTTAATGATGCTACCACGTGTTAAATCACGAGTTAAACTATCTAGTGGTTAGAACACAAACTCAGTGTGAGATTCTCAGATCGCTGACTCGACTGAATCGCGCTCCGGTTTGAGCTCCACTGAAGCGATGAATATTAGAAAAGCATTCATCTGGGCCTGATGTTGATGTATGAAATATTGATCGTCCGTTTATTTTTCCTGAGCGCTGCTGATGGATTAGCAGGAAGAAAAAAGGCAGTTAAAACCCTCAAGTAGCTGAGCTCGTCCGCCTTCTTGCCTCCTTCCTGTGCAGCTTCCAGAGAAGCCAGCAGAACCCATAAACACCAGAGTCCTCAGCATCCTTAAAGCCCTCGCAGGGCACCGCATGTTGTCAATAAATCCAGTCAGTGACATCATCAGTGACCTCATGCTGTTCCTGTTAATGGTTTAAAGGGATATTCCGGTGTAAGTTTAATCCATGGTCTAACACACCGTGACATCGAGTAAGACTCCCCCTCGAGAGGTCAAGTTAGCTGACCGCTAGCTTAGCTAGTTTTAGCAACCTCAGAAAAGACCGCACGATAACAATACACTGCAGCTTATGTCTCCAACTAGAAACCGCCATCAAAAAGCCACAATTAATGGTGAGAACAGCAGCAAACTTCAGCAACAGTACATGTACAGTCCCAGCACACAGTACGAAGCATCAAACATCTGCTAGCTTTGCTGGATTTGTATTAAAAACACAGCACAACTCACCCTCTCCTCCAGCAGCCTGCCTGTGTGGGGAAGCCCTGACGAGTCGATTACCGAGTGCAGTAGATTTCCTGCAGCTCAAGGATGAAAATGTCTGATTATTACTACATTACTTCCGTTATTTTCCCTGTCAGCTCTCGATAATAAGAACTGAGCGTTCCATGGAGTAATAATCAGACATACATTTTGCTGAAGTTTGGTGCTGTTCTGACCATTAATTGTGGCTTTTTGATGGCGGTTTCTAGTTGGAGACATAAGCTGCAGTGTATTGTTATCGTGCGGTCTTTTCTGAGGTTGCTAAAACTAGCTAAGCTAGCGGTCAGCTAACTTGACCTCTCGAGGGGGAGTCTTACTCGGTGTCACGGTGTGTTAGACCATGGATTAAACTTACACTGGAATATCCCTTTAAGTTTGAATAAGCTTCAAGGTGTTTTAACAGATTCCTCTCTCTGCTCTTCTTTCTCTTCGCAGTTACTCAGCAGTGTGTGACTTTTTGGTAAATAATAACTTGCTGTCAGTAATAAGAGCCCATGAAGCGCAGGATGCAGGGTAAGTAGGGCGACAATTCTTTTTAAAAAATGATTTCCCGGCAGATTACTTCTTTATCATAATTTAAACTGCCTGTTGACGGGTCGTTTGTTTGCGGCCCGACAGGTATCGGATGTACAGAAAAAGCCAGACCACAGGCTTCCCTTCATTAATCACAATCTTTTCAGCTCCAAATTACCTAGACGTCTACAACAACAAAGGTTTCTGTCTCCTCTTATCTCACTCTCAATGTTGTATTTCCATTTTTTT
Source organism: Lagodon rhomboides (assembly GCA_039737535.1). Taxonomy (NCBI): domain Eukaryota; kingdom Metazoa; phylum Chordata; class Actinopteri; order Spariformes; family Sparidae; genus Lagodon; species Lagodon rhomboides. The sequence continues at coordinate 32,060,952 of CM077791.1, read as the reverse complement.
TTGTTTTTCCAGTCCTTGAATCACTCCTCCCGTCTCTTTCCCTCTGTCAATCCTTAGCTGCCGTATTAAAATATGAGAACAACGTGATGAACATCAGACAGTTCAACTGCTCTCCCCACCCGTACTGGCTGCCCAACTTCATGGACGTCTTCACGTGGTCTTTACCTTTTGTCGGAGAGAAAGGTACGTTTGTGGTTTGATTGACGGTTCATTGACTTTGTGGAAAATACAGACCCGGATTATAAATTAGGCTTTAATCAGCAGCTTTAACTCGTACAGATGGTAGAAGTTGAACAACATTACACGCTAACATATTACAGGACCAGTGTGCAGGATCTAGTGGTGCAGTCCAACTGAACACACCTCGTCTCAACCCTTTCCTAAAGCCGGTGTTTAGTCAGTTGGTTCTTGGCTACTGAATGAAAACTTTACATTTTCCATTTCTGCCGGTGGATCCTTCTCATTTTTATAACCACAGGTTGTTTATTCAGTCATGAAAACAAAAGAGAGGTTGGTTCTTTAGTTTCTTTATCTTCTGTCTTCCCAAAAAACTACGTAGTGCACCTTTTTAGATATGGTGATCATAAATCATGTGCCCACCTAAATAAATAGATAAAAGGATAAATAAATCTCCCTGTCATTCAATATTTATGGGGGGATACAAAAGGCGAGCCTCGTCTTCAGCCGACGGTGACAGGTTTAAAACATGGTGGAAGAGTCAGGTGATTAAACACTAATGAAAACTTTACATTTCACTTTCTGCCAGTGGATTTTCCTCGTTTTTATAATCACAGATTGTGTTTCTGCATTTGTGACCTTTTAGCTAAAGGCCTCACAGTCTCTAAAGAACTTTGTTTAAATAAAAACAATTTATATTTGGGGAAAATATTATGGAAATGTTTCGTCAGTTTCCTCCTAATCACAAATATTATAACTTTTTAGTTCACGGAGGACAAAATCAGAAGTGAAGTCATGCAGCGTCACAAAAACTGACCTAAAACATTCATTCATTCATTGTCAATTCACAATATTATCTCGCTAAACCTCAGGCGATACTTAAAACTCTGTTCTCAGAGGAAAATAAGCTCCCAGAACACTCTTTGAAGCCAGAGAGGTGGCAGGGTCCGCCACATATAATCAAAGGACAACAGTTTAAACTGCGTTGTTTGTTTGTTCAGTTTATTCAGTCATGGAAACAAAAGAGAGGTTGGTTCTTTAGTTTCTTTCTCTTCTGATTGAAGTGTCTTCCCCAAAAACTACGTAGTGCACCTTTTAGATATGGTGATCATAAATCATGTGCCCACCTAAATAAATAAATAAAAGGATAAATAAATCTCCCTGTCATTCAATATTTATGGAGGGATACAAAAGGCGAGCCTCGTCTTCAGCCAACGGTGACAGGTTTGGGATTTTGAAATGAGGATGCAGCAGTTTTAAATAAATCAGGACTGTACATTTCTGAGCTAGACGACTTTTTCAAGTCACCCATGTGAGGATATTCATGATTATCCTGATGATGGAAGTGTCTTTATTAGGATCCAGTCTCAGGTGTTAATGTGGCTTCTCCTCCTCCACAGTGACGGAGATGCTGGTGAATGTACTGAACATTTGCTCCGACGACGAGCTGATGTCGGAGGGAGACGACCTGTATGAAGGTAAACATGTTGTCCTGTTGTTGTTTATGTAAATCATAAGAGAATCAGAAGCGTAGGATGTGACCAGCAGGATTAAATACTCGAGGTGTGATGCTGTATCTTAACATTCTGGCCATGTTTCCAGGTGGAACTTCAGCGATGCGTAAGGAGGTCATCCGGAACAAGATTCGTGCTGTGGGGAAAATGGCCCGAGTTTTCTCCGTCCTCAGGTCTGACCCTGTCATTCATGCTCTCCCTTTGATGTTCCTCCTCCTTTTCTCATGGTAACACTCTACCTGGAAACGGCTTCTGTACACGTATATATGGATCACGACGAGCTCAGTCAAATTACCGGAGTGAATCACGCCGGGGCCGGGAAGACGGCAGGAGCAGCGTCGGTGAAATGAATGGAGTCAGTCGAGTGCACAATGAAGTTGTGTTTGAAAACACAATGTTGTCCTGCTTGGATTAATGAGCTGGCATGAGATTAGTCACGATCCACCTAGACTGTATAATGACATTAGACATTATTCCAGATTAATGCTGCTGCCGCTGCGTTGTCACAGGAGGGTAAGATGTGGAGCGGCCCGTCTCTTTCAGACCGGCGCATGTGGGTCAGTGGCTTAAAAGGTATTTTCACAAAAACAAAACAGGATGAACATATTCCCTTGTAGGGCTGGTGAAAAAAATTGATTATTGATTAATCGCGATTATAATATTGACGATTATGAGTCGATTATTAAATTTCCAAAAATCTTTTTTTTTTTTTTTAATTTAATTTTTCTTTTTTTTTTTTTTTTTTAATTTAATTTTTCTTTTTTTTTTAATTTAATTTTTCTTTTTTTTTTATTTTTCTTTTTTTTTCTTTTTTTTTATTTAATTTTTCTTTTTCTTCTTTTTTTTAATTGTAATACAAACCGGAGTCCTCCTCTTACTGGCTGTCATACCTGATTTAACCCGGAGGTGCAAGGTATTACACAGCTGTCCTGTGACCACAGAAAGTTCCAAAGCATCTGCATCTTTGTTATATGGAGAATAACATAAATAAATAGAATTTGGACATTTATTCACAAGTGTGGACATTTTTGTAACAGTGAAAGACGACATTTAAAACAAAGTAAAAAATAATAATTTGGATATTACAGTTACTCTATACAATATTGAAGGTGCTGTGAGGTGTGAGTCAAAAGAGAAGTAAAATAATTCAGCAGCTGACTGATGTTAAATGGAATATCAATAATCGTTAATAATCGAATCGAGACTTCAATAATCGGAATCGAATCGAATCGGGAAATTGGGCTGATTAACCAGCCCTATTCCTTTGTAGGAAACACATTTTAAAAGCCATGCAGCAGTCTTGTTCTGGACGTAGTAGAGGAGAATATATTTGTGTTTAGAATCCACACATGTATGTGAACACATTGTAGAAATATTGCCTCTTCAGCTGCGAAAAACGGACACGAGTTGTCACTGACCCACTTACAGAACCAGGACACATGTTAGCTGTTTGGCTGCAGGCGTTTTCTATCTGTCGCTCTGTCAGGACAGTGAGTGGGCTCAGGTTAATTACCCCACCAGGATTGAACTTGTGACCTCTCGGTTACCGAACAGTCTCTGAACCCTTCCTTCCTGAAATGTGATCTGAGTGTGTTTTTGTTTGTGGACTTAGGGAGGAAAGCGAGAATGTTTTAACGCTCAAAGGCCTGACCCCGACCGGAACCCTTCCTCTGGGCGTGTTGTCAGGGGGGAAGCAGACCTTACAGTCCGGTAAGTGTGTTTCAACCCGTTCTGTCTTCCCTGCTAGCTGCCATTTATCACAACCTACAACCCCGAGGGGAAGTTTCCTCACCCCTTCTCACCGAGCATTTTTTCCTTTATAGCAAGATGATCCAGTGGTGTTACAGAAAGAACACATACGATACAAGTTAGTTGCAAGGAAATAACATTTTCTCATCTTATTCTCCGTAATAAACCTCATATTATATCCGTATATATTTGCCGTGTTTTCTCCGATCTTCCACCGTCTCACCTCGTCAGAGCAAAATTCCCCCCAGAAGATAATTTTAAAAAAGGGGAAATTGCCAAAAGTAGATGTTATTTGTTGTTTCCAGTGCAACTACAGTTTTAGTTGCAGGAAATTTCTTCTTCTTCTTTTTTTTTTAATTATCTTTTTCTTTTATTTAACCAAGAAACAAGGAAGAGTACAATACGACACCAAAGTAATCAAACATTATGATAAGACAAAGACAATAATAACAACAAATAAGCAAAAGCACACAAAGAAACAAAACAAACACACGAAAAAAAAAAAAATTCAAAAATGCAGGAAATTTCATGTAATTTTCAATCAATGATCAAGCACTAATACGGAGACGGAGATCTCAGCTTCTGTCCCGACAGTATCCTGATATTTCCTGATGTGATGCAGCGTTTGTGGATTCTTTATTACTAAAATTCAACCTGTTCAACCAACTGCAGGACATATAATAACTGTTAGTTAAACTAGGGGTAGATAGATTATCAGCCCTGGACGATCATCTGGCCAATATTCAGCATTTTCCGATCATCGGTATCTGTAATATTTCTACTTTGGCTCTCACACGATGTCCCGCCCACAACACTGTCTGATTGGTAACACATGATGATTTGTAATGATTCTTGAGATACGACCGTCCCAGCGTTGCCTTTCACCTTAAATGATGACTGGATATTTTAAAGCTCCCCTGACGTCCAGCTGAGGGACACGAGCTTCGCTGCCCTGTAGCTCCCTTTCAAGTTGTCTGGATCAATGACGGCACGCCCACCTCCGGAAGCTCCGGCTAGACTTTGACTCGAGCCCCCCTCCCCTCGAAGCCGAAAGTTTTCGGGCTGAACTGTGGTCTGGCTGGTCCGGGGGGGTCGGCCTGTCACCTGGAAGCGGCCGCTGACCCTCTGATCTAAAGGTCGGAGCCCGGCCTCGGCTGCCAGAGGACACGCCGGGAGTCACGCTTTAACAACGCTGGAGGCTCACGGAGCAATCGAAGGAGAAGCCACATGTTGGTGACCTTTTTAAGAGAATGTCATCGTGCGTGTCCGCTCCCCGAGCCACTGCTCTCAGATCAGCTGGGCCGCTTTGAACAAAAGGGAGGGCAAGTGATCGTGTGTTTCTGTACCGACTCTCGCTTGACTCCTCACTTTGAAAACTCCAGGCAGGGCTGAGGAAACATCCATTCTGAGGACTTAAAGGTCCACTGTGTCGTGTTTTAAGTAATTTATTACCTCAAATCAGCGTCTTCATTCATAAATAAGTCCTCATTGGTGTAAAATGATCTCTGCCAACAATCTCACTTCTCCTCCTGAGGGAAGAATCACACATTGTGACGTGAAGCAGGAAGTTGGGCGTGAAGAGAAGCAGGGCAGTTTCTGCTTTTCTCCCAAAATCCTCTTCCCGTTTAACATTGGGGCTTATGGGGCAGTTGCTGGAGTTTGTGTCGGTTAGACACAGATAATTCAAAAACCGTACATCCTCCCGATAAAGTGGACACGTTGCCAGACAGAAGACAAGTGTGGCTACGTTCTTGGAAAATATCACTATTGTAGTGTGAAATCTGTGGCTAGGATCGTCATCTAAAGAAACATTTTCGGAGCGTTTTTTTCAGGCTCCCCCACTCTGCCAGTTGGTGCTGCGCGAACATTCCGCAATACACACACATTGAAAATCCTGAATTTTTTCGAAATCGCTCACGATCAATTAAGGGTCACCGTTCAAAAACTAAACATCGTAGAAAGAAAGTTCAAATACAACTCAAATAGATAAGACTTGTGCCTACATTTTAAAGTTTGAATGGTGTCTCTAGGTCAAAGTATGCCAGAGCAGGAGATGTTTGAAAAACGTCGATGATTTGCGACTTTTTTGACCCCGTCCCATTCATTCCTTATGGGAAGTTTTTCATTCGGAGGCTTCCATGTCCTTCCGCTCTATAAAAAACGATGAACTGGTGAGAGGGACAAAAAGCTCTACGTGGTACAGATAAGGCTAAAGGCGTTTTCACTCAGAGCCAGCGTGACTGTGGAACGGAGAAGGAGCTTAGCCAGACGCGCTCGTCAGCTGCAGTTTGAAGTCTGTTTGAAATAACGTACCTCATCACCCGAAACTAAACTTGATGAAGTGCTGTTTGAAGACACGTTGTTGTCACAGCTTCTTGAATCTTGACACATCCCGCCTGCCGTAGTTCCAACAGGTTGCAACGCACATTTGAAAACGCTTGAGGCGCTAGAGAGCAGTATTCGTTTGGATGCAGAATAACATTTAACCACTAGATGGGAGAAATAATTCCACAGTGTGTCTTTAAAAGATTCAGCACAGTCTTCCTGAAAACAATCGGACATGTTTTGTGTCACCGATAATAAATGCACTGCTGCAGAGGGAGATGTCTGTATGTGTGTAACTACCCGGTCTTAGACTCTTAGCACTCAGCCAAATCCCCCCTTCAGCTCTCCACACCTAAGTCCTCATGACCCTTTAAAACCAACACCATCTTAAATCTCCAACAGGCTTCTTCTTCTTCTCCTCCTCCGCCCCTCCCGCCCACTAACTAACTGACGTGTTGTAATGAAGTATTTTTTTTCCAGCTGCTGTGAGTTTTGCATCTGTAATGACTGTGCCATGGGTGTTGGCCTATATTCTGCCATCTGTTTATGACACCAGGGTTTACACTTTGATATGACTGTTGTATTTGCTGTCTCTGGCTGCCTTTGATGACTCCCTCTTTCTCCCCCCTCCTTCCTCCTTCCTCAACTCCCATTAACATAGCTACGGTTGAGGCAGCTAAAGCAAAAGGTACGCATGGCTGTGTGCCTCAAATCTCATGTCTTTGTGTTGTGTGTGTGTTGTCCACCCTTTTTAAACACAGACCCACCCTTAAAAATGTGTACTTTTCTTGGTTTAAGTGTCCCCACAGTTTTTAATATCACTGAATATTGTATTCCTGTGTTGTATTACTTTATTGGAGGTTGCTCTTGCATCATCAGTGTCTGTCGGATCAGCGGTTTATAGAGAACTTGTCATTTCCAGGGAGGCAGTAAAGTAATAAATGAATCATAGATAGGTACAAACATTTACAGCGTGACATTTAAAGCAGGATTATTCTCTCCGACCGTCAGTTTACGTTAGAACAGTAAAGAATACGCTACAGGAGAGCTAGTTGTCTTGACATTAGCTTCCCCACGCAGAAGAAAAGCCTGCTAAGACCCGGCTAAAATAAGCCCAGGGACATCCCTGCCTGGGATATTTGCAGAAGTTAATCCTGTTACACTGTTTGGCTGCTGCACCGCCGTCTGCCCCTTCTGGCTGACGCTGGTAATTAGTGGTCAAACAGGCCTCGGCCACCAGAATCACTGATTTTTATCAAATGCATTCATGTAAAAAGATTTCAGATCACCAGAACCGCCTCGAGGAGGTGTGTTCAGGGTCATCCTGCTCCAAACGTCTTCAATCCAGTTGATTTAAAGGTGCGATACGTGAGAATCGGCATCCTGTTTGAATTCATACTCATTCTTAGCTCAGTTAGCCATGCAATTAGCAGCCCAGGCTAGCTGGTTAGCATGCTAACTTCAGTAGAAATCTCTGCAACACGACGCATATTATGTTAAAACTGTAATTTATTCAGTTAATATTTGAGTGTTTTCAACTAGAATTCTTACATATTGCACCTTTTTTAAATGTTGTTATTGTTACAGTATGTTTTCATACAATTAAACCGTCTTTATACTATTTCTTATTTTTATTTTTATATTTATTCCATAAGTGAATAAACAAGCCGTTCTCAGAGGAAAACAAGCTCCCAGAACACAAGATTTCTTCCCCCCAAAACTACATCGTGCTCCTTTAATCCAGAACAAATTATTAAAACAATACGTCCATTACTTTTATCCAGAGGTCAGTTATGATATTCCACATCTCTGGTTGGGAGCCGCTCGCGTACAATTCAAATGAGCTCAAGTCCGTCGTCGCCACAGATATCTGGTGGTGCAAGAGTAAAACCCTTGAGGACGTAGTAACTCCACCTATAAACCCGTCACATCGTTCTCTGTGTAACTTGTTAACATAAATGACTGCAGAGTGTGTTTGAACAGTCCCCTTACGAGTTTGCTTTTCATCTGCACACGTTCTCTGTCTGGTTTCCTTGGCTGTTTCGGGACGTTCACCGTAAGTCTGACACAGTGTGAGGTGTTTCTAACTGTCGTAGCTTTTGTCCCACTGGTGTTTTTTAAAAAAAAAAAAAAAGACGTAGGAGTCGTTGTTTAGCTGTGCATGTGTTGTGTTTCGCTGATCGTCTGTGCTGTGCTAGGCTGACACTGTGTTTTGTGCAAAAAAAGAAATTCCACCGATGAGAAAGCTAAAGACGGCTTCAAGCTTCTCATCATTTTTCTCTCTCGGGTTGTCTCGTTCCTCCCTTTCAGCCATTCAAGGCTTCTCTCCCACGAGGAAGATCCGTAACTTCGAGGAGGCCCGCGGCCTGGACCGGATTAACGAGAGGATGCCGCCTCGCAAAGACGGCCAGCAGCCGGACGGCACCACGATCAACACCAACACTCCCAACAAGAACGGCACTGATGGATAGAAACACGCCGCCCTCCCTCCCGTCTTCACACAACCCCCATCCTCTCTCTCTCTCTGTCTCTCTCTCTCTCTTTCTTTGTCTCTCTCTCTTTCCGTCCGTCTCCTCGACTGAATCTTGCCTGTCCACCTCCCGCTCACCCGTCAGTCAGTCGGGGGGGAAAAGAAGTGGACACAAACAAAAAAAAAAAAAGAAGGCCACATCGCTGAGACGACGCTTCCAGCTGATGGAGGAAAAAAAAAAGAAGCAAAAAACATATGATGTGTTAAATCACGCGGGGGGAAAGAGTATTTATTAAAGATTTAAAAATATATTAGATATATTATGTAATAGCACCAAAATCATTGAATGAAGACATTTTGCAGTAAATGTATCCTGAACATCGAAGTCCTGACTTCTACATGTCAAAGTTATAAGACTTTTATAAATCTGAGTCGGTGCAGATAGACGAGGCCTCGTTATCCAGGAGTGTTAGTCACTTTTAAGTCATTTTATTTTTTTTTTAATTGTTGTTCTCCGTGTGTTTGGTGAGGGAACATTTGAAGTTCAGATACTTTGGCCTCGTTTGGATCTTTGGATCGAGACGTTTTCAGGCGCTCGAGCTTCTCCGTACGGTGCAGTGTTTGCTTCTACGTGTGTCTGTTGGAAGATAAATTGTGTTTATTGAGAGGTGAAAAGAGAAAAAAGAAAAAGGGAAGTCGATTATACCAGAACAATTATTACAAATTACTATTTTATACTTAAAGCTGAAGTTTAACGAAGACTTATCGTCTTATTTATACATTTTTCCACAAATATTTGATGAATGGATTTTTTTTTTTGTTCAGTATTTCGTTCGCTTCCCGAGTAACAAAAATCTCTTCCTGTATTATTATTACTCGTGGATGAAACGGTGCAAGTGAAGGATTAACGCTTTGTGTGCAATGATAGCTGCTGTTCTGTGCTGGTTACGTTCACTCGATGGCTACTAGGATGTTTTTCTCGCCGCTAAACCAAAAAAAAAAACACACAAAAAAACTCCCACATCCTGGTTGGAAGCTCTTCTTCTTCTTCTTCTTCCTCTTCTTCTCCTTCTTCTTCTTCTTCTTCTTCTTCTTCTTCACGAGCGCTGAAGTTAAGCCGACTGAAGCAGCACGAGAAACCGACACAAAAAGGACACGTTTTGTTTTTTCTCTCGGTTGTCATTTTGTTTTGGGGACAAAAGAAGGACACATTTGCTCAAAAAGCGAGAGGAACTGCCGGCCATACTGTCCTCACAGAAAAGAAGAGACTGATTTTCATTCATGCTTAGGAAGTGTCAGTGTATTTAACAGAATTATGGCAGTTTTGATTTGATGTTTTATTGTCGAACACTAAATAATCCGGGCTGTGCTTCTTCTGGGCTTTCCTATGTTTCTAAAGCTGTGTTAGTGTCTCCATCTACTGGTGATTATACAGAATGCACGTTTTCTTTTTTTTTTTGTTGTTGTTGTTGTTTTTTTCTTTTTGAATCGTATCAGATAAGAAGGGAAACATTTGAACATTCAGTGAAACGACAGCACTTTGACGACACAGTGGACTGAGTCACTCCCCCTCCGGCAGGGATGATGCTAGAAAAGGTACCGTCGTCTCTCGCGGCCCAACAGTACTGTAATCATCTCAACACACGGCCGACTCACACACACACACACACACACAGGATGTTATTTTAACGCTCAGATTACTGGTATGTTTCTTCTGGTCCACTTCCTCGTCACAGTCGACCCCCCGACCCTTTAAGAACCACCCAACAACAACCGACTGGTGCTTCGACACACCTGACTGTAATTCTTCTGTCTTATCGTCGTTCAACAAAAGGACGGGGGGAAATAAGCTTTAACATTTGCTATTATTCTTGTAAATACACGCTCCCCTCCCCCCCCACCACCTGTTTTTATTTTTAAAACGAGGCGTTTGTGCTCATGTGCCACGCCACCTCGGCCACACATGTCAAGATCTGTACGTGTGCGTGTTGTGTGGATGGTGAACGGAGTCAAAGCCAGGAGACTTTTCAACCACACGTGGGTTTAAGACTAAATGGCAGTAATATTAATCTTCTTTAAAGGTTTTTTCCAAAAAAAAACAAAAAAAAAAACTGTTGTTGTTTGCCGTTTATGTTCAGTAGACTTCTGGGGAAACGTCCTTAATATTAAGTATTTGGGTTTACATTCTTAATTGTGATGTTCTCATTTTGTTTTCAGAGGCTTTACGGGCTGAGCCGCACAGCGTCCCGACCTCCTGCTGGGTCCGATACATATCTCGCAGAATGTAAACAAACTGTTGTTCATCCACAATCTTTATCATAGCTGTAACAACAAAGGGATGAAAAAAAATACCGTACCGTACTTGTCATGCGAGGCCATGAAATCTTTTACGTAGATGTATCACTTGAAAGAAAAAGAATAAAATTCAAATACAGTGTTTTATTTGACTCGTCTTGGATGTTGGCTCTTGTTTTTTTGTATTCGCTTGGATGTTCACAAAGTTATCGGATGCATCTGATTCTTTTTCTGCTCTTCAGATGTTTTTCTTGAGGAACATTTGTACATTTCCCGCATTAATTTACATAAAGCGTCAGCGTCATGGACGTCTTTGCTTGGCGCTGTTCAGTAGTGTGAGTCAAAGCAGAGAAGAGTAATGTTCAGTCAATATTCGAGACCTTCTAGCATCAAGATTACTGCCGCCTGGGTTACAACCTCCTTCAACACAGGACAGGAATATGTTTATATAAATGTATTATTGTTCATATATCGGCTGAAGTGAAAGATGTTCACAGTAATCTATAATAGGGTTCGACTGATGTTACTTTTCCTGGGCCAATACCGATTATTAGAAATCAAGGAGACTGAAAACTGATATTTAATTTCAGAAGTACTGTTGTTCATGTACAATTTTAAGATACTTAAGTATTTTCATTTTCTGTTGTGTGAGGGGAAGCTAAAAATCAGTTCATATTATCGGTAATCTGACAGAAAAATCTGAATCTGAATATCGACACCAATAATCGTCCAGGCAGGATTTTTAATTTCTTTATTTCACATATTATCGACCTGTTCACATAGTGAACCGAGTCGATAAACAAGCAGCGAAATGACACGTGTGCATTGCAGAAACTCTTATTTACATACAAACCAAATTAGTAATACAAAATAATAATAATAATAATAATAATAATAATAATGTACAAGATGCACTGTTTTAGTTGAACATCAGGCAGCGTGATGATCGTGAACGTCCTGAAGAAAACACAGCGATGGTGACGTCTGATCTCGAACCTGCAGCAGACGACATGTGGTGTGTTTGTCTACCTGTGTGTGAACTTAATGAAGAGCTGCTCGTTAGGATCTGCAGACAGAGAAACTGCTGACAGTGTCTTAAAGAGGCTCTGTGGGACTAGAAGCCGGTCTTTAGTTCATGTTCGGACTCCATTTCTAAGCTAACGTTAGCTGCTGTCGCTCCGAGACCAGGCGCTTGAAGTTCGGACTGACGAGCGTCGGGTCAGGTCTCACTTTTCACGTTACAATCCTCACATACTGATGATAAAAACAGTTAAATAAAGACATGTGAATTGATAGAAGTTGTGACACAGAGCCCCTTTAAAGCGCTCGCACTTTCAAAATCCTTTAAAATCTGTCCGACTGCAGACGTGTTTCATCTGTGTGCAATCAGTCCTCGTTTTAAATCTGAAATGTTTGAGTCATCCATCACGCCAACGTTAATCGAAGCAGTTCAGGATATTTTTGAGGGGTTAAAAAAAAACAAGTGAATCCTGTCTTGTGCAATATTCTGTGACAAAACGACACAACGAGTATAAAACGATATGGCTCACGATCAGGGCCGCTCGCCCTGTAGTATAAAACAACGAGAAGCTCGTCCCTGTGATGACACGTCCTCCGTGCGTGGCATGCAAGTAACAATTTGAAAAGTCTCTGCTCTTCGTCCGTCCTGCTCGCTGCACATCACCGGTACGTGTCGATGTGCTTCTGACGGCGCCGCAGAAAGAGAAGCTGCAGAGGAAACAGTCGTGACGGGACGGAGGTGATGAAACAACTAGTCTCTGCTTCTCTGGATCAGCAGCAGTCGCTCGATGGACAAGCAGACGTCCCCCTGGTTCGATATCAGGTGGCACCGGGTCAGACCTTCGGTGGCGGTACGGGCCTCAGAGCCTAGAGGACCAAACAAAGACATTGTATATTAAGGAATAATTGGACTTTTTCATCAGTTTATCGACGATCTGTGTTTAACGTGGATCAGCGTTTACCTGACGTGCAGCCATGTAGTTGTTCTGGCCCGGTTTAGGTCTGTTCCCCGCTGGAGGAGGTGGAGGTGGAGCTCCTTTGGGCCTCTGCGTTACAACCTAAAAGATGTTTGCAAGTATTGTTAGAATGACTAAACGATAAATCTCAACGCAACACCTTTTTAATACGGTAAATAACAAACTCGGTACCATCGGCACCGGCGTGGGCTGACTGGGAGGCGGCCCTTTGTTCAGGCGCTGAGCTGGACGACTCGGTGCTGACGACTTCATCTGGGTGTGAGCGCTGTTAGATAAAGAGAAGTTTAATCTGCCGGCTCAAAACACTTCCGCTCAAGATCTAGAACAGGGCGTAGAAGACTCACCTCGGCAGCACCGGTCCTTGTCGTTTCTTCCAGATGAACCCGCCGACAGCAGCGATGGCACCCAGAACCACCAGCGTGACGATGACGATGGCGACGGTCACTCCTGCAGAAACAGAGCAGACATCGATTTGTTTTTGGATGCAGCAGCGATTACAAATGTAATATTATATCCTTTTTTATCGTGTTAATGAACAGCTGCTCTCACCAGTAGACACAGAACTGAACGCCGCATCCTTGGAGTCGCAGTTCGGAGGCATCCAGCCGGGCTCGCACTGACACTCGCTCCTGTGGTTGCACACCTGAAGGAAAGAAAAATCGTCAAAACATGTCGTCAGATCGTTAAAAACACACGAGCTGCTCTACAAAAAGATCCGGAGGCTTACACATGACCCTGAGGGTACCGTATACGGAGTGGCACCCAGCCTGCTGGACATTTAGTCGTCAGGTCGAGAACTTTAACATTTATTTCTTCATCTGAAGGGGCAAACTAATTCAGTATTCCTCGTCAGTTTGAGGTTCATTGTTTGCATCTTTTCCTGATTATTATTTTGTGACATTAAAAGGACCTGAGGCAGGATTTGTGACAAAATAAACATGCATTTTAAGTTTTTAATGCTAATGGGTGATGAAGCGTTCATAACCAAAAAGAATGAGCCCACCCACGCATCTCTCCGTCGCCTTGAACAGGCTGTGTGCTGCAATTCATGGTCTGAATGTCCCGCGCAGTCCTGCGGACGTGACGTCATATGACGCTGAATGCGCGTCCTCGACAGCTTGTAAACAGGAAGAAGACAAGTACGGTGGACTCAAGCTAGTGTTTGGGTAGTAATGGATTCTGCTACGGCCAGAAAACGACCCACCACCACACAAAGTCCACTAAAAAGTCAAACTAAGAAGAAAACGAAGGTTTTATCAGCGGCAAGACGAGAGTCAAAACGAAATTACGACCAAAGCCGGACCGGAACCAGAATAAACATCGGATACGTGTTCGACTCATGGAGGCAGCTTCAACTTGAACTGGGACTGAAAACAGATGCTGACATGGCTCATTTCCTAGTGACCAGGTAAGAAAACATTACAGGTCATGTTTAGAGCTTGATATGAAAATCATATGAGATCACCGAGGACTCGGAGTGACCTAACGTGCAAAGTAGCGTTAGCTGCTAACATGCTAACATTAGTCCACCGCTGTGTAACACTGAATAGTTACAGACTGCGCATTTTCCACGGTCCTTTAGTCTGAAACCGGATAGTTAGAAATATGTCCCTTTATATATGGGACCGAAAGCCCAACCTGTTATCCGGGAGGTGACGTTAGCAGCTGGCTGTAGCCACAGGCTAACGGTTTGTTTGTGTCTGTGTAGTAGCATTAGCTGCTAACACACAGCAGTCCCGTGATCAGAGACGATGTTTTTGTCCCCCAATATGCCGTCTTTGCTTTCGCCTGTGCCTTTCAGACTCGCCGCTTGTGTGTTTCTACACACAGCAAGCCGGCTGCTTCATGTGTGTAGAGGATAAGGCTATCCCTGACACACAGCACGGTTAGCAGTAGCTACCAACGTCATTCCGCGGAGGGCGCATGCGCGGAGGTCTTGCAGTAAACAGTCACAGTAGGTTGTGTTAACTTTGGCGCCCCCTGTGGACAAAAGTGGTGCGAGCAGGATGCCGGACGAGGTATTGCATCTGTTTGCTGGTAATAACTTTAATATCCTCTCGCTGACGGTCGTATAAAAAGTCATCAGTGTTGAACTGAGATGTTTCCAAACCAGTTAAAAGTTCCTTCTTGTACTTTTAGATAAAACAAATCTTAACTAAACTGTTGGAGTGCTGTTGGCTTGTACTTACGCCGTGGCCGGAGCATTTTGCTGAGCAGTTTACATTTCTGTAGGCTGTCGCGAGATCCACACACTCGTTCTCGCTGCACACCTGGAGAATACAGAAAAAGAAAAATGACACCACTGACCAATTTTCTTCATATATTACAATAAAACAACAGGTTAGTTGAACAATGACATCAATTTTGTTTTTTAACCAGTTACTTAAGTCATGTATTGAAAGGAAGTGCTGTATTTTGAGTTAAAAACCAGGTTTTTCTGCAGTAATGTATTCATAACTATCACATATACGATAGAAATGACAAAAAAATACAATTCAAAATAAACATTTTAAAATGTAGACTGAAAGTGATCGTCCACTGGAGTTACTGTCTGACAAAAAACACACTTTCCTAAGAAGAAATAACTAAAGAGAAATCCTAAAGAGAAAATCAAAATTAACTCAGTTAATCACTTGGCTTCCACGTGACCCATTTACAGAGCGAGCTCTACCTGTCCGTCCCCACATTTGGTCCCGGTGTCCACCTGGCCGTAGTCTTTGGTGTAGTCGTCGTAGAACGAGGCCTTGCAGTCGCTGAACCGGACCATGCGGCCGTAGTTCGGGTTCTCGTTGCCGTCGTGGCAGAAGAGCTTCCCACAATAAATGTCTCTGCAAAGAACGAGAGAAAAAAAAAACATTTATTCCAGCACAGATTTTCCCTCTGATGAGTCCGGACTGCTGCAGATTATTTTAGATTATATGAACACAGTGCTGGCGGACACTCACGCCCTCTGGCAGGGGATCCAGCTGCTCGCGGTGCGTTTGCAGAAGGCGTAGTAGGTTCCTCTGGTGTTCTGTTCGTAGCAGTACTGACGGGCCTCCCTAGCGCCTGACGACAGCAGACGATCACATCTTATATGATCATGGCTTCAACAAAGTAGAGTCGGGTAAAGCGACACAACACACTCGGACGCTCACCTGCTCCGTACATCTTGACGCACTGGTTGGGCCTCTGTGGACACTGGCCGTTGTAGCAGTATCCTTGGCCTCCGTCACACTCGAGGCCGTTCACGGCGAAGACGTCCTCGGGACAGTCGGTGCTCGTCCCGTCGCAGTACTCGGCCAGATCGCAGTCATCGTGCGCCCGGCGGCACTCCTTGGTCCGAGGTGAAATCTGTGTGGAGCCACGGCACGTTCAGACACGTCGCATATCATCATCATTTCCAGGAAACTTTAAAGTAGTTTCCTTCTCTCTGAGCAGAAAGTCTTATTTTAAACGCATCTTATGTCCAACTACAAAAAGTGTTTGCTTTTGGCCCTGACTGACATTGAAATTCATTTTTTTTTACACTTCGAGGGAAGAATTACACTTTCTGTCCACTGGGAGGCAGCAAGGAACAACGTTTTGAGCACAACACTGACCCAATTTAACCTTTTAAAGGAGCATTATGTAGTTTTCGGGGAATAAATTGCACTCAGAAGAGAAAGATCTTCATTTTTTCTGCCTGAAAAACTAAATAATCAAACTCTCTTTGTGTTCATGACTGAATAAACTGAATAAACGACACACTTTCATACTGTTTTACTTTGTTTATACGTGGCGGACCCTGCCACATGTCTAGCTTCGGCTTGTTTGTTCAGTTACGGAACAAAATGAATCTTTCTCAGTTTGTATTTTTGGGACAAAAACTCCCTCACACTTGCAATCAAGAATCAATTTTAAGAACAATGTTTTCAGGGTTCCCACGCGTCCTTGAAAATCTGGAAAACCTGGAAAATGTTTGACCAATTTTCCGACGCTTCCTGAAATTATTTTCCAGGACTTTTCCAGGACATTTTCGCTGTCCTGGAAAACAATTTCAAGGAAAGAGTGGGAACCCTGGTTTTGAAACTGTTTGTCATTGACGATTATTAAGAAATTAATGAACTTTAGTTCGGTGTGATGTGGAAACCACCTGACTAGTCGTGATGTCATAAAATCCTGCTTGTGCGTACAGAAGACGTGACGACGTCAGCGGAGAAACTTTCCTCCTTCAGCAGGTGAACAAATATCTGTAACACCTCGTATGTCCACTAGAGGACAGGAGCAGATCGAATCATCAGACGTTCCTCCGTCCTCACTCACCTTACAGTCGTCGCAGCACTCGCCCTCGCCGCACTGCGCTCCGTCCCTCAGGGTGCAGGTGGTGGCGTTGCAGCACGGGTTGGTGCACTCCTGTAACGAGGTCACGGAGCTCGTTAGACTCATAATCCTCCAGTTTTATTTGGTTTTGATACGAGAGCGACCTTTGACTCTGTCAGTATTTACTCTGGTGAACACGTGGAGACTCGTATTTGTAGTATTACTTGATTCATATCATCAGAAGAAAGTATTTGTAGGATTGTTTTGTCTTGTCTTTACAACAGTTTCGATATTTAATGAGATGCCGACTATTAAAGGGGTTCAAATCTTCATCATCAAGGCGGTTCTACTGCTCAGTTTGCATATTAATACATTTATTTTGTCATGTTTCCACAGATGGAAATTGGAATTGAATGGAAATAAGCTCGTAGGGAGTCTGACCAGTCCTATTCCCCACACACAGATTTTGTAGCTCACTGCTGATGTGGGTCAAACAGTCAGGTTATAAAGTGAAACTGTTTCATGAGCAGTTACTTGTGACTCATTCAGATATCTTCTTCTATTTACTCCTGAGGACGGAAATAAATATGTTGCTGCATGTCAAACAGCCTAATTCACATTAAAACCTCCGGGCTGGAAAACAAACCAGGAGGAGACAAGATCAGACAGAGAACGAGGCGATGAGTCTGACGCTCAGAAATCTGCGGCCTCGAGGTAAAACTCCGTGAGCTCGGTTTACCTCCGCTGAGCCGCAGTCGCACTGCTCTCCTTTCTCCAGGAAGCCGTTGCCACAGACCGAAGGTGCGACCAGGCCTCTGAAGTTGGGTTTGTCCAGCAGGCAGCTCGGGCTGCGGCTCGTCAGGTACTTCTCGTAGCTGACGCCGCTGCAGCTGCTGAAGGTCCGAGGGACGTTCCAGCTGAGGACACAAACACGTCGTCGTTAACGCCACAGTCGTACACGAATAAATGCTGAATGAGCTTCTAGTGCACCGACAGCTGTGTGAGACTCTGTATATTCGCTGTTTCATGAACTTATTTGGACGTGTTTTTCAGACACTAACTGAGAATCACTTCCCTCACTGAGGCTCGTGTGGTTATGAGTTCCTCTTTCAGGAGGATCTCCGTCTGAGATTAAACTCTTTAAATGAATGAAGTGCCAGAAGTGTCTCTGACAGCAGACTGACACATGAAGTAAGTGTCTCTCTCTGGCTCCGTGTGTAGTTTCCTTTAATCGAAATCAAAAAGACTCACTGAAACACAGGCAGCCATGTTGTACAGGCCACACCTGAGTTACACCTGTGAGCGATCAGATAATCAACGATCAATCAAGAGAAACCTTAAGACAGCGACAGGACACAGACCTTTTGTAAAGACTCAAACTCCACCGTACTTTGAGTTAAATACTGTTTTCTTTTTTTCCTTTAACTTTATTTTATTTTTTTTTTTTACACATTCTTGATATACAGAAAAAGTCGTCTACATCAGCTCCAAATGAACATCGTAAATACCTTTATCCAAATATATATTGAATAAAAGTTGGAAAAATTGGCGATTGAAAATCTTTTTTAAATAAATAGTTTAACCCGTTTGTGCCCAGTTGTGAGGCAGATCACTTTATCAGTTGAGTCCCTTATTTTCCTCGTGCGATTGGAAGCACTTGAAAACGATTTTTTATGAATCAAAACCTTTGTCTAAGTTCTCTACTAGCATGTAAGTGGAAAAAGTTGCGTTAGTACCTTTAAGATTTTTATTGTGAGTCGAAAATGACAGTGATACACTTCGGCAACAATTGTTGCCAGTGGTGCAAAACTGGAAACTTTTTTTAATTGGAAATATTTTTTATGGATCTTTTAAAACATTTAAAGAATATAACTATTAATGTATTTATTGGATATTTGGTTTAAGGTGTTTCTGATGTTTGACTTTTGTCTTTTGTTCATTGGAACTTAATCAGAAATGTGAACCATTTAGGAAAGTATTCAACTCAAAGTACGGTGGAGTTTGAGTCTTTACAAAAGGTGAGTGTCCCGTCGCTGTCTTTAGGTTTCTCTTGATTGATTGCTGCAGGTGGATTACCTGATCACTCTCAGGTGTATCTAAGGCGTGGCCTGTACAACTGCGTCACTCTGTATAAGATCTGTCATTGTGTGTCTTTCACTGACAGAATCCGTCTCACCTGCCTTCATCTCCGCCTCTGTAGTGTCTTTTCTCACCTGAGAGCGGCGGCCATGATGCAGCTGTCTCCAGAACAAGCGCAGCGGCTCGAGTCGTCGTGGTCCATGCCGAGGTTGTGGCCCATCTCGTGAGCCAGCGTGGCTCCCACTGCGATGGCCCGGTCATTGTGGTCCTGAGGAAAAAGTCAGAACCGACCGGTTATATGAGCGGATCTCTTCAAATAAAGATCGTTTAAAGGTCCAGTGTGTCGCTTCCTCAGCAACGATTCTCAGTTTCAGGTGATTGAAACTGTAAAATCTCCACCTTTAAACCGAGCGCGCGCCTGCTCGCTCATGTTTCCTGTTCTCTGACTGTAACTCTGAGGTTTGTTTTGTTTTGTTTTGGGGTCAGAAAAGTTCCTCTTATTCTGGCGGCACAGTCGAGACGTGAGCTGAGCCACGGTGGAAGAATTTTAAAGAAATAAGCAGCGGAGAAAAAAAGTTGCACTTCCCCTTTAAAAGAAGCGATAACAAAGGGCTGGGATGTGAAGGGAACTTGTTTGACGAGTGTTCACAGCTCACACAACAGATTTCACTAAATTAGTTTATCTGCAATACTCCAAAGACGTGTAGGACTTTCTATATTTTTGACTTAGCCCACGTTTATACATAGCAGGGTATTTAGAGAAACGAATATTTCCCCCCCTCCGTTTTCAAAAATAACATCGTGCACACAACATCGTTTTCAAAAAAGTTGTCATTTCCATCAACCTGCATAAATACGCCGTCGAGCGCCATTCTAACTCTGCCAAACCTCTGGGCGGCAGTGTAGGGAGAAGGATAAAGCCATGCAAGCCAATCAGAATCCTCAGAATCAACAACAACGAATAACACGAGCGACTTCCTGTTCCTTTCAAAACAAAGCGCTCACATGACGTTAAGCATTTTCTGGCGCATAGCCTAATGAGCGTGAGAAGCTAAAACCCCGTTTCTCCCAGCTGACACGACAACACAGAACCGGAGTTTTCCAAATTCTCCACTTTGCCCGGAGTTTTTAGAAATAATCGTTTTCTGTTATAAAATCGGGGTTTTTGTGTAAATGAGAGGCCAAACCGCCTGGAAATATCTGCGTTTTCCCTTCGTGTAAACGGGGCTTTAAAGTTTAACCTCCTCTGGATTGATTACAGTGGATTCAGATCAGTTGCATCTGTTGCAGACTGGCTCCTTTATTGATGAGTGGAAGCAGCTTGGGGCCGTTCATCTCTCGGCCAATCAGGGTGTGACGACGCCCTTTTTGCGAAGGCTTAAGAGAGGTGGGGGATTGACTGGTTCTGATTCTGTCCTTGACTCTTGCCCCGTTTACACGAAGGGAAGACGCAGATATTTCCAGGCGGTTTGGCCTCTCATTTACACGAAAACCCCGTTTTTATCACAGAAAACGATTATTTCTAAAAACTCCGGTTATGTGTTGTCGTGTCAGCTGGGAGAAACGGGGTTTTAGGTTCTCACGCTCATTAGGCTATGCGCCAGAAAATGCTTAACGTCATGTGAGCTTTGTTTTGAAAGGAACAGGAAGTCGCTCGTATTGTTCGTTGTTGTTGATTCTGAGGATTCTGATTGGCTTGCATGGCTTTATCCTTCTCCCTACACTGCCGCCCAGAGGTTTGGCAGAGTTAGAATGGCGCTCGACAGCGTATTTATGCGGGTTGATGGAAATGACAACTTTTTTGAAAACGAAGGGGCGAATATTCGTTTCTCTAAATACCCTGCTACGTATAAACGTGGCCTTAGTTGCTGCCTTTCAAACAACCTGACACCTGCAGCTTCTCTTTTGTTTCCTCATCTTAACCGGACCTCTTGAAACCCGAGCCCCTCCACACACCTTCAGTTTTCCCAGTTTAATTCCACTGAGGATTTGAGATGATGACGAGGCAGATTTCAGTTTCATTATTTTACCCCCTGAAGAGGCGTTTGTTGTCTTGTATCCAAGTATTTGTCGCTCCCTGTTAACTGGTTTGACGGGTCTCTGTAAGCATTTTCCCGCCGGTGCGTCCTCACCTGAACCACTCCGACAGAGTGACCCGAGCACAGAGTCCCGATGAAAGCCAGTCCGACGGTCGCTCCTTCGAAGTCGATACCGCTGAAAGACAAAAGAACGGTCGACACGTGAAACACAAATTCTGACAAATGAAAATGAATGATTGATTCAGTGATACGGGCCCGAGTTCCCAGGCCGTTCATTCCACCTGGAACTGACATCCAATACCAGATCTGATCCAGTTTGACTGCTTCGTTTCCTGGCGGGACTGAGGGACTGTTACTGTACATTTCAGTTTGAAACACAAACAAACTGTATCTTTGACGGCAGAACTCGTGGGATGTTCAGCAGCTGTTTGGTTCACGCCCTAAACTGGTGAAACAGGACTGATTGTGCAGTTTTACTGATGAAAACCAGAACTCGCAACTTCCCTTTTTTTCAACAAGAAAACATCAACTGAAATCGTTCGGCTGGATTTTAATAGAAACAAAGAACGAGATAAAGAATCACAGTGAGAAAGAGTCGGAGAGGTAGTTTTAGAGAAGAGGTCACAACTGAATGTTTATCTTAATGACACAAGATGCTCTCAGAGGAAAATGAGGACCCAGAACACTGTTTGAAGCTAGAAAGGTGGCAGGGTCCGCCACATGTAAACACAGTACAACAGTGTGAAGCTGTGTCGTCCTTTAAGGTCAGTTTGTTTGTTCAGTTTTTTTCAGTCATGAAAAACAAAGAGAGTTTGTTTAGGCAAAAAAAAAAATCCTGTTTTACTTGTTTGTATGTGGCGGACCCTGCCACCTTCTAAACGGGGCGGAGAACAAACTTTCTCTACTTTCATCCGGGAGAAAAGCTTTAACTTGTGAACTGACACATCTTACTTGAGTAATGTGTCTTTTTGTGTAAATAAAACCACGTCATTTATCAAAAAATGCGACTGTTATTGTCAGAAGATGAGCTGATGGCTGAACGCTGCTCGTACCTGATGAGGTGTGCGTTGTCGTGCTTCTTCTTCTTCACCAGTTCCGAGTTTCTCCACTTCATGAACGCGTCCAGGTTCGCTCCGGCCGGCGGCGTCACGGTGATCTGGTCACGGTCGGACCAGATCTCCAAGCCCACCAGGGCGACGAAGGTCCTCAGGGGTTTGTACGCCTGCGGGAACAAACCATGTCACCTCAATAATTCAAATAATGACATCACACTGGCGGTTTGTGTCATATTTTTCTGCGGTTTGACTCACCAGGTTGACAAAGTTGACGATTTCAAACATCCTCTTTCTCAACGCCGTCTGATCCCGTTTCATCTTCACGTACTGCAAAACGACATGACATCATCACGTCAGCGCACACATCCTGTTTCTCAGCGGATGATTAACTGGAAAATTCCCACATGATTTTGTAAAATAACTTGTCATGTGGGTGTGATTGTTGAACTAAACCAGGTCAGAAAGCTCCAAAACTGTTCTGCTCGCTGTATCACAGAGTAACACAACAGCAGCAGCAGCAGCTGGACAAGTCTGTTCACGCCACAGAAGCTCAGGAATCTGTGTTGTTTGTCTCACCGCTCGGTTATCAGCCACAAGGAAGAGCTCGATGTATTTCTGCTGTTGGAGGATAGAGATTCCCTGAGAGCCAAAGAGAAGAGCGCAGATTAAACACCTTTTATTCTTTCTGATGCCACATTTAAAGGGATATTCCGGTGTAAGTTTAATCCATGGTCTAACACACCGTGACACCGAGTAAGACTCCCCCTCGAGAGGTCAAGTTAGCTGACCGCTAGCTTAGCTAGTTTTAGCAACCTCAGAAAAGACCGCATGATAACAATACACTGCAGCTTATGTCTCCAACTAGAAACCGCCATCAAAAAGCCACAATTAATGGTGAGAACAGCACCAAACTTCAGCAACAGTACATGTACAGTCCCAGCACACAGTACGAAGCATCAAACATCTGCTAGCTTTGCTGGATTTGTATTAAAAACACAGCACAACTCACCCTCTCCTCCAGCAGCCTGCCTGTGTGGGGAAGCCCTGACGAGTCGATTACCGAGTGCAGTAGATTTCCGCAGCTCAATGATGAAAATGTCTGATTATTACTCCATTACTTCCCTTATTTTCCCTGTCAGCTCTCGATAATAAGAACTGAGCATCCCATGGAGTAATAATCAGACATTTTCATCCTTGAGCTGCAGAAATCTACTGCACTCGGTAATCGACTCGTCAGGGCTTCCCCACACAGGCAGGCTGCTGGAGGAGAGGGTGAGTTGAGCTGTGTTTTTAATACAAATCCAGCAAAGCTAGCAGATGTTTGATGCTTCGTACTGTGTGCTGGGACTGTACATGTACTGTTGCTGAAGTTTGCTGCTGTTCTCACCATTAATTGTGGCTTTTTGATGGCGGTTTCTAGTTGGAGACATAAGCTGCAGTGTATTGTTATCATGCGGTCTTTTCTGAGGTTGCTAAAACTAGCTAAGCTAGCGGTCAGCTAACTTGACCTCTCGAGGGGGAGTCTTACTCGGTGTCACAGTGTGTTAGACCATGGATTAAACTTACACCGGAATATCCCTTTAACATCACAGAGCCTGAAAACATAACAACATGTTGTGTGATGAAAGCTTTACCCCTGATCTGGAGCGGCCGCGGCTTCGGCTTGTCGGGGGCTCAAAGTCGTCGCTCCAGCTGGTGTTGGTGACGCCACACACGGCGGGCGTCGAGGAGTTCGTGTCTCTGAAGGTCATCACGGCGTGATCGTCCTCGTCGCCATCAGACAGCGGCTCGATCAGGTACCTCTGTGCGGACGTTCTGAAGTAACCCCTGAACCAACATCACGTCTTTTAGGATTAAATACGCTGAGTCACACCTCAGTACGGAAGCCCTGAGGGCCAAGTGGTGATCTTCTTTTAAGATCTAAATTAGTTTCTGACTTGAGATGATCTTTCTAAAGTTCCTTTATTTTATTCAAGCTTTGATTTTTATTTAACAGGATTTATTTTTCATTGTCGTGTTTCATATAATATTTAATAATAAAAAATACTTGACACATCTACCTCCATCCTACATACAAGGAAGAGCATTTAATGTTCCTCCAGGTGAGCTGTCGGTTTCACACGTGAAATGTTTTTCTTGTTTTTAGCTGATATCTTATTTTTTTCCCAGGTGGAAAACAAATTTGAGAACTTGGAAAGATTATCGTGGCAATACTTTTTTTTTTTTTCTACCAGAAACACAGGAGAGAAAATGAATCACCAGGACAGGTGAGCTACCTGTTCCTCATCTAGGAATATAAAGGTTTCTTCTTCTAATCTGTCGATGATCTGAGGTGTAACAGTAGCATGATACATCTTAATATGAATTATACGAGATAATAAGGCTCTATCAGTGTTGGACTCTGTTAGCAGTTGCAGAGAGGATTGTTCTGGGCTCACCTGAGTCCATCACAGGTGCTGATGCTGACAGACGATCCACTGTCATTCACGATCCTCCCGTGATAGTAGCAGTGATCCTGAGGAAGACACGAACACGATCACGTTTATCTTTTTCTCCTCTCATATTATTGTTGAACAGTCGGAGAGATGACTTATATTCAAACTGAAAATAGCCGAATAGCGTTTGAGGAAGTGAAACTCGCCGATGAATCCAAATACTCACGATGTCACTTGGAGTTGTGGTGACTTGCGTCCCGTCTTCTTGGTAGTGAGTCTCAGTGTAGTCGCTGGTGAGTAATTCACTGGTGATGAGAGAACAAGACGAACGTCATCTATCTCATCCTGTGTCACGTCATGTTTGAACAATTTCTACAGGCGGTGATTCATCGGACTTATTTTTGGGGACGACAAAAAGCTCTTGTTGAAATGAACGTTTGTTTGCACCGGTTTAATAAAGTAAATGTGTGATCACACCACACAGAACAAAGAAGTAAAACCAGGAAGTTCACTTTAAACTTCATCAAACCGGATCGGTTCATGTCTCTAATGTGGACTCAGATCAATATGTTAGAAATGACCTTGATTTTGTGCCTGATCGTTCACAGGAACACGACTTCAGGGAAGTAATAACTCACTTATTCTTCTCTAGGTGCATTTCGATGTCTCGGCCTCCCACCGTCATCGCGTACTTCACAGTCTGCGGCCGGACATTCTGCGAAGAACCAAAGGATGTGAAAGTTGTGGTTTCAGTGTCTCACTCTTTACGAGCAGAACTACGTAAGAACAACGGATTAATATTACCTCCGTTTGCCTTTTTCTGACCGTGTGAAGTCTGACGGGTCGAACCACCTCGTAGTCCTTCACCTCTTCGAAGTCGCGGCCGTGGCTCTCTGCGGAGACACAACATGCGTCGTATCGCTTTGTGATGAGAAGGTAAATGTTATAGGGAAAGGTGTGAAATAAAGTAACGTGCAGAGGAACCAGACGCTCAGACCTGGGTTCAATCTGTCATCACGTCGTCTCAGGAAAACATTTGTTATTCCGTGATAACGACGTAAATAATTGAGCTCACGGGAAAACTGAGGGAACAATGTTTGACCCACGACCGTTCAGGGGCTCAGATCTGCCTAGCGACAGACACGACTAACGAACGAGCCAATTAGCCGACTGACATAACGAGCAAAAAGGGCTGAAATGAGGTCGTTATGAGCGTCGTGACTGAGGCCAGTAGGTCTGTAGAAGAAGGGAGTGTACGTAACAGGAAGTGGATCTTTTAATGATGTCATCTCTAAGAGCCCACGTTAACCACACTGAAAATCCCCCCGAGCTTCTCTAGAAATAAGTTAAATTTAATTTGTTTAAAAAATGACCACAGAGCGGAACAGGCTGAAATCCTAAAGCGACTGCAGCTCACTTTACTTTTTTTAGCTGTTGCTATATTTGGCTGTAAAGACATTAGCTGCCTAGCCGTGTAGCTCAGTTAGCCGTGCAGCTAGCGGCTAGTTATCTGCAGACTCTCCTCAAAAAAGATCCTTCAGATGAAAATTAGCTGCAGATTAACTCGCTCGCAGAAGATTAAAGATTAATCAGATCAGTGTTTAACCAATTCGGTGGCGTTTGCTGACCCGTGACACATTAATGTGAAGTGTTTAGAGTCTCGGCTCGGCGCCTGCAGCGCTGTCATGGCAACGAGCTATCAGCGACGGGATCCTGAGATAAACCTTATCAGCAGGAACACCGGCGGCTCTGTGAGCAGGAGAGAGTTCGTCTTTGTGTCGCGCTCGTTAACTTAAACGCTGTTTTGGTCGGACGGCGAGCCAACGAGGGCTGTAATTTCCTCTGAAGGATGAGGATGAAACGTCTCTTCTGTCTATTAACTCTCTAACTGAACTCTCTCTGGTCATTGTTCTGTGATGTGCGAGTTTGATTCCCTGGGTTTGGTCTGACTGTATAATGCCGTGACTTGTTGGTGAAGGTTTCTGGGAATATCTCCACCCACTCACCAGGGCAGGAAAAGTTCAACCGACTCCTCCGCATGTTCACACATTAATACCTTAAACACAACATTATCTGTCACTGTCAACAGACTACATTTTAATTTTACTTCAGAGTTACGACCAGAAAAGCTTCACACCAGGCCTGAAATTTCGTCATTTTAGGGGCAAGGCCACTTGGCCTTTTGTGCTGTCATTTTTTTGAGGGCACAAAGGCCAAAAGCCAGGGCACCAAGGCCATAAAATAAAACAATGATTCTAAGTCCACGTCCATAATGAATTTAATTTAAGGACTAATGACGCTTCTGAGGAAGATTAGAGTCTCAGTCGAAACTGTCAAGCAGGTAAAGAAACATCTCCTATACTTTTTTATGTCTGAAGATAAGAAACCATTGAACATATCTAAAAAGAATACAAAATGAATGAGCTCTGCCTTAAAGAAGAAGAAGAAGAAGAAGAACCGCCGTGAATTCACACAGAAATCCGGCGCTGCGGCTCCTAAAGAGACATGACGGTACACGTGGAGGTCTGACGGTCACGGTGATTTATTTTCATCACAAATATTCGGTGAGTTAAAGTTCTTTGCCGGTGACAGACGCTGTTTTTCGGGCAGAAATGTATCGGTGAGACAGGTGGGAGGACAGACAGGAAGACAGACAGGAGGACAGACGCTTCTCCACGTATATCTGTGATATCTTTTTTCCTCATATAAGTTGCCAAAGACAGTTACAGTTGCTACGTTACTGTTGTTTGGTCCTGTAACGTTGCTTTGTGGGACATTTCTCTGTATTAAGTTGAGTGAAGGACCTGTGTAGTTAACCGACCGTCCGATCGACACGCCCTCGATACTCAAGGCCGGCTTATCCTTATTGTATAGTAGCTATAGCCCATCCGAGCGGTTCATGCCAGGCTCGAATCAAACCCACCACTGATGATGATTGTCATCAAAAGACACTTTTTTTCTCAAAAGATGCAGGTGTCAAAACTGTGTTGACAGGAAAGAGGCAGACTAGAAAACCACAAAACCAACTGGGGCAGTGCGGGCGGGGCATCAAGGCCACCGTGGCATCAGTGCAGATATGTATTTTAAGGGCACAAGGCCAAATTGTGGAGGCACGAGGGCCATGGCCCTTGTGGCCCTCGTGAAATTCCTGCCCTGCTTCACACGCTTTAGTGCTCCAAAAACGTCAGAATCAGTTTCCTCGTACTGTCCCTTTAAAAAGCTCCGGTCTCCTCTGATTGGTCAGCTCACACGTGCCCACCACCACTAACAACAACAACAACGACAACAAGAGCAGCTGTGCGAAATCAATGGGTGACGCGGTGTGATGTCACAAAGTCACAGAATTAAATGACGAGGCGTTTAGGAGCAGTGTTTTCTGTGGGAGAGAGGAGCTTCTTTGACCTTTTTTGAACTCTGCTGCATTGTGGATATACAACATAGAATTTCTATTTTTAATATTTAGATTGTATAGAAAATGCAAAGCCTGTCGTCCTAAAACCCAGAAATCAGTTCCCATTTTTGCACATCCGGTTCCCGCGTCTCAAAGTCTGTGAGTTTGTTGAATGTGTTCAGTTTAATACCTACAACATAAAATCCATCATTAAACGTCCCACAGTTTAATTATAAAGCTCTTCCGTGTGTCTAACGAGCGTCTAAATGAGACTACAGAGGCTGTCGGGGACATTAAACTCGTCCGTCTTTAGTTCCACACTGTTCTAACTTTTCTGACTTTACAACTCGTACATTTTATTTGTTTTTAAATCCCTCGATGGCCTTGCCCCGCCTTATCTCTTATGCGCCCACGCACGCCCTCAGGTGCTCCTGAGGGTGCCAAAAACAAAGAGAAAGCTCCGAGGGGATTTTGCGGTTGCAGCTCCAAAACTTTGGAACGATCTGCCTCTGCACATCAGACGGGCCTCTACGCTGTCTGTTCCTAAAAACGCATCTTTTCTCCTTGGCTTTTAACACCACGTGAGCTGTTGACTCTTTTATTTTTGCTTTTATTATTTTATTATTTTGTTTTTATTGATTTTTATTGTTTGTCCTACTGTGTGGCTGCTATTTTGACTCATGTGTTGTCTTTTAAATTATTTTATTGCTACTCCTGTGTAAACCTTTTATTTATTATGTCCTATTTATCCTGTAAAGCACTTTGGTCCTTTGTGGTTATTTAAAGTGCTCAACAAATAAAGTTGGATTGGATCAGTTTATAGAAAACCTGTAGAGTAATTGTGCAGTAAGACTCTTAGTGGTGGTGACGTTTAAGTCATGTGACCGTGATGTCGTCTGTTTGTAGCCTAACATTAGCTTCTTACCGCTACACATTTGATTTACACGGGTGGAGTTCATCTGTGAAGATTATCTCGATGAACAAAACTTGTCACTGAGATTATTTCCGCTGATAAAAAAACGTCACTGGCTTTTTGTGGAGGAAACCAGAGTGACGCTAACTGTCAGGGTACAAAAACACGTCATGGCTCTGTTGATTTAAATTTAACTGATAAAAAAAAAGAAGTAGAATAGAAAAAATAGAGGAAAATACAGGTTCAATCATGTTTTTTTTATAGAAGGTGCATCCATAACTCTTGTTTTTTTTATCTGTTGTGCGCCCTCACACGTGGGAAACCAACAGAAACAGTTTCATATTTGTCTTCAGCGTTTAGAGTCTCTTCCAGTAGGGAACACACACAAAAAAAGCACAACTCCTACTTAACGGTTGGAAGATTTCATCACTTCCTCGTTTTGACATTTGTACATGTACCCTCTGTAATCTAAGGATGTCTCACCAAACCCAAAAGAAACTGTTAACCCAGGACGGCAGTTCCCATCCAGCGAAATCAGCTCGTAGAGGAAATGACTAAGCCTCTCTGAGTCACGGTCACCTGTCGGTCCAGGTACGCGGCGGTGACAGCGCCCGGCCCGGCCAGTGTGTCACAACATCTTGTT
This sequence comes from Lagodon rhomboides, assembly GCA_039737535.1. NCBI lineage: Eukaryota > Metazoa > Chordata > Actinopteri > Spariformes > Sparidae > Lagodon > Lagodon rhomboides. The sequence goes on along the minus strand of CM077791.1, from coordinate 32,031,589 downwards.
TGCTCGTCTTAAGAAGCGTTATTAGACGGCAACAAATGTACTCGCAGCGTAACAACAGCGGTTGTGTCATTCCTGAGCGGGATGTTACACCAGACAGGATGAAGGGTTGCAGCCTCTCCGTTCTAATCACAGCTGGTTGCACAAGTGAATTTCTCACAGCGTGTTTCATTATCACTGATTCACAGAGTCAACTCAGTCAGCAGATGTGAAGACAAATATCATTCAGTCTCCTAAAACTGATGGAAGTCAGACAGGTTATACTGTTTAAAGTCTTTAAAGAACACCCACATTTGTTTTTATCTATGCAGTATATCAGTCACACCTGCTCAGGTGCTTTAAAGCACCATGCCCAGAGGCAGTAAACCCTACAAGTTAAAGTGCTGTGCTCGGCTTTAGTTATTAATTAGCCACCGTGCTGAATGGGAGGTAACAGTATCTGTTGACTTACCTGAGGGCTTGAGCGAGGCATTTAGGAGGAGGACCCACAATAGGAGCGTCGGCGTCATTGTCCGAGTGCAGACAGTCCCTGTAACAGAGCAGATCGGCGCTCTGATCAGGCTTTATGCTGTGTTACCTGCACGCTGTGCTGCTGCTCTCTGGCGAGGCCACGCCTTCGCCGGCCCCCCTGGACCTGTCACGGCTACTTCCTCGTTGACAGCAGAGAGTCTGAGCACGCTCACGACCGGCCTGAACACACCCCTGCTCCGCTCAAGGAATGCAGGAAGAAAACCGCGCCGACAGTGTTGTTGTGGTCGCGGCTGAGCTCTGCTGTCTCATGACACACTTCCTCGTCTCATTCAGACAAAAAGACAGAATGCATTTTTTTCAGACAGTGAATTTCCTACCTTCTGATGACATTTTTAGCCGAGTCTTCCCCTTTTTTTTTTTGCACAATATTCATAAATCAGCAGTTCGACTCATCGTGTTGCTTCTGCCTGACTCACGGATACGTCACAGTCGTCACCACATCGTAAAGTTTCACCGCAGTTTTGCCAAATAAAGACACCAGACTGAATCTTCCCCTGCGGCGGTGCGGATGTCGTTCCCTCAGCCCACCCAACGCCTGCTCGGAGTCACGGCGGAGAGCGTCAAAAGACAATAAGGCCAATGTGTCTCGCTCCCCTCAGGGGCAGACCGGGACAGGACAAATCAGGACACAGATCAGTTTGTGGCTCCGGAGGTGGAGCGCAGTGGAGTTTGAGTGTAAATAAAGCGTCAGGTTTGCTTCTGTTTGACTCTCGACACCGCGTCTTGGTGGTTGTGGTTGGTAAAAGCGACAGTCACAGGTGTCAGGCGGTGAAACAACCACACAGCAAACAGAACCTCAACGAAACAGAACAAATAACACAAATGATCTGTAGTTAAACTCACCTGGTGACAGTCCGGTGTGTCACACCTGAGTAAATATAGGATGGCTGGGTTAGTTTTTATGCTTCATTCACGGTCATAAACGCTTCATGATGCTCACTCACTCCATGATGTGAGCCAGTCATCGAGGACACGACCTGAAACTGAACAACAGGCTCACTGTGAGTGTGGCGACCACAAAGCAAACCCGTCAGAGAGTCTCTGATTTCCTGTCTTTGCGCCTCTGTAGCTCCACCAGTGATGGAGGACCAGCGATGCGTTCGAAGGTTCAGCTGAGGTCAACATGAGGCTTCAGCGGTCTGAGTTCAGTCTGAGTTACGTGTCAGCAGCAGATCTTACAAACTGTGTGTTAAAGAGAGGCATCGGTGTACAGAGAAGACATGTTGGTGAGCAAACCAGGCACGAAGAGTCTCGTTAGTTGCAATTATTGAACTCAAGCGAGGATTTCGTGTGGCGCCGTGTCATGAAAGGGCTGAGAGGGCTGCTCGATTATGGAGAAAATCACAATCACGATCATTTTGGTCAATATTGAAATCACGATTATTTTTGAGTTTTGAAACATGATGCATTTATCAGCATCTCCCTCTTTATTTTGAAAAGTGACCGGATGTTATGTTGCTGTTTTGGTCCGTGACTTCCTGTCTGCTATGTGTTAAATCCGGCTTGTTGCTACGTCGTGGCTCCGATCCGCCAGAAATAGACGTCCGTAACTCCTCCGGAGGGCTCTGGACTGCCGAGGCTGGACGGAGCACAGATGCCGTTTCTCCACCGACAGTACCAGCTCGCCTCGGCTCAGCGTGGCTCCACTTGGTTTGGTTTCAGGCGCGTTGCGTTTTCATCTAGAATTAGTATCTCTTCAACGTGGGCGGGTCGTCATCAACGTGGGCGGGTCGTCTTCAACGTGGGCGGGTCGTCATCAGTGACGTACTTATCCACGCGACACATAAACAGGGCTAGCTGTGGGCGACGCAAAACACGTCCACCTTTTCATTTCCTGTCGCACCATCGAGCTCGTTCTGGATGCGTCTTCAGCGACAACACTCAGGAGCGTCTCCACCTCTGCCACGGTCCACGCCGTGTTCCTGCGCGTTGTTCCTTCCATGTAATCGCTACGTTGACTGAACGCAGATGCTAGTTTTTAAAGGTAGCGGGTGTCAGGCTCGGACGTCGCGCTCGTCATGAGTCATCAAGTGGCGTCGCTCTCTGTCCAATCAGTGGCCGGCTGCCAGCTTACGTCACACAGAAGTATCAGCTCAGCTCGGTTGGAACTTATACGGAGGTGATACTAAAAAAGCACCACTTTAGCAGCTACCAGGTACCAGATTTCAGTAATGGGAACGCAAAAAAGGCGAGCTGAGTCGAGGCGAGGCGAGCTGGTACTGTCGGTGGAAAAACGGCAAGAGACTAAAGTGAAACCATCAGCTGGCTGCCGTGGTCGAGCCGTAACGCAGCGGATATCCGGTTAGCACGGCCGCTGTTGAACGCTTTAGGGGAGGGATTGAATTGCGCATCTCTTTCAGAAAATCTCTCGGCCTACTATACAACTAAAAATGCCAAATAAATCGTTTCAACTCTATTATATTAGTTTGGAGATCGTTGACCCAAAAATCAAAATCACGATTAAAATTCGATTAATTGCACGGCCCTATCGCGACGTTAACGTCACTGATGTCCGGACATTCATGAAGAGCGATGTAGGAGAGGATAATAATCACTAATCGGACACCCAGAGCTGTTCGATAACACGTCTACTAGTAGAAAAAAAGGAGCTGATGTGAAGGAAAGTGAAGAGAGGAAGTTGGACAACCTGGTAAGTCATGGAAATAGGTCTCATCACAACATAGCCCTGATCGATTTGATTTAAAAGACTTGTTTGTCTCTCGCCTGGTCGACAGGATGAATTCAGGGTTTTGACAAGGAGGCATTATGATCTCTTTGTTTTGGGACAGTGAAATTAATTTCCCTATTTATATACAGACACACACCATCGATGTCAACACTAGATTTTCACATTAAAATAATATGTGTCAGTGTTTTAAGTTCCTCTTTCAACGCTGACACTAATCCAATCTATCATGTACTGTTAGTCATCAGTGTTCATACCCTGAGACCAGTTTATCACCACAATCCTGGAGAGTTAATGAGTCAATGAGTTTTGAGTTTTTGTGCCTTTGGGTTTTGTTTTGAGGACAGTTTCTATGTGTTAACGTCGGCCCACATGATCGCTCACTCACACAGAAATGCAACAGAGCTCTGACGTCACCACATTAACAAACAAGCTGACACTTGCATTAAGGTGGAAAAAGTAGCCTGGAGGCTAATTCAGAAGCTAATGAAGCTAATGGGGGCATTTAAAGGGACTTGTGGGGGTTTACGGAAAACCTCAAAGCAGACAGATTAAATATGCTAATCCACAGAAGGTCGGTAAAGCGTTCATGATATCTCGCAGCTCGCTGGGAAATGATAAAGAAAAACAGGTGACTGCAGGCTGCGATTTGCGGAAAGCACCTGGATTTCCAATAAATCACCTGACCTGAGGATTTTGGAGCAGCAGCGGCTCTGAGCGTCTAACGCTGCTGCAGACGGGTTTCACATTGGAGTCAGGTGAAAGTCCACTGCTGACCAGGTGTCGCTGTTCGATGAAGTCGGGCAGAGTTACTCAAAAGATAAGAAAGCAAAGGTGATTATTATTGAGTGTATTAGGGCGTCAAAACAGAACTGAACCGGCTGACTTGAGGATGTTTATCTGACATCACACAGCTCCCCCTGCTGCCACAAAACACTCTGCACAGCTTGTTTTCCTCCTGAACGCCTGTAAAATGACTTTCATCAGAGGGAAAATAAGCTCCCAGGCCTTTAAAGTCAGTTTGTTTATTCGGTTCATTCGGTCATGAACACAAAGAGTTTGATTATTTAGTTTGTTTAGACAGAAATAAACCAATTCTCTTCTGATTTGAAACTACAGTTCTACAGAAGCGTATTGCATTCACTTGATAAATTTATTTTTTTGTTTGTTTTGCTGAGTAATTATTTCTGTTTTTCTGAGTAATTTATTTTTCTGTTTTTCAGAGTAATTTTTTTCCTGATTTTCTAAATAATTTCTTTTTTCTGTTTTTCGGACTAATTTTTTTCCTGAGTTTACAGAGCATTTGAATATCCATTCATTCATTGAGAGCTCGACTTCATGGTTACAAACATGACCGACTTGTTCAGTTTAATCAAGTTTTACTTTGATCTGGGTTTAAGACACTGGGAGATAGTCCTGTCTTTAACTCATATAGATGGTATTATCATTAGTTTGTCAAGGCATGTATGTGCAGGCAGGAGTCACCATAGGTCCACGACATGGTCCACGGGAGAACGGGAGTCTGTTACAGGTTGGATGTTCTCGCGGGAGTTCGAAGTATCTCGATATTTCAGAAAAAAAATTACTCCGAAAAACAGGGGGAAAAATTACCACGAAAAACAGAAGAAAAAAAATTACTCTGAAAAACAGAAAAAAAAATTACTCAGAAAAACAGAAATAATTATTCCAAAAAACAGACAAAAAAATAAATTACTCAGAAAAACACAGAAATAATTACTCAGTAAAACAAACCAAAAAATACATTTATCAAGTGAATGCAATACGCTTCCGTACAGTTCCTTTCCTTTCCTTTTTTTTTTATAAAATCGTCTCTTGATCACCAGGTTGCACTTCACAGTTTCACCACCAGAGAGCAGCCTCTTCATTTCTTTACCCACAATGCTGCAGTGAAGCCGAGCTGCCTGCAGTGGACTCACATGTTCATCATGTTCATCACAGGACATTCAGCCTCATTCGAAGTCTTTAAGTCAGTTTTAAAAAATATTTTCAACCATTATCTTGAATCGAGGGTTAATAAGCGAGATGACATCATCGTTATGTTCTTGCAGAAGCTTTATTAGCTCTTAGAATAAGTCACATTTCTCACTTTTGGTATATACGAGATGAATCCGTGTCTGCCAGCTGTCCACCCTCGGGGTTCACGGTGCTGTCGGGCTTCCGGGCAGCGTGAGGACAGCTGGCTCGAGTGACCGGACCTCTGTGGAAAAATGTGACTTTTATTGACAGCACACACACACACACACAGACAGAAAGTGCTTCAACATAAATGATGAGGCCTGCCAGGGTCTGTTTCCACGCTGCAGCTCTGACCTTGATGCAGGATTTCCCTGCAGGCGTGGATCCATATCAGCTTCAAATCCATTTTCCAAACTTGACAGACCCACGTTTGCTCAGTCTGAGGAGAGAGGAACCTAAATAGTTGATAATGAAGCCGCTCTTTAGCTCTTTAAATGTTTCCCTGATGCACTCGTCTCGTCTTCAGGAGGACAGGTCAGTGATACGTACGTCTACGGGGGAATGTACGACCAGATGTGACGATATATTAATGTGAAATACAGAATACAGATGTGTCATCATCGAATATACAAGTAAATGGGTCATTCCATGAAATCGGTGCCTTTTCAACTTTGAAAAGTTAAAATTTAAATGATATTTAATTGCTATTTTTTCAGTAGCCAGGAATTAAAGACAGTTTAAAATGACAAGAAATTATATATATTTTAGTCAAGTCCTGTTACTGGAAAGGTAACAGGGTTGACAGTAACAGGGTTGACCATTTCAAGCTAATTTGCCCATTGCTAGCTAAAACAAATGTTAGCTAAAGCACATGCTATGTACTTTGAAAGGAAATTACATGTACATATTGATTATATTATGAGAAATAAATAATTGTTTGGATTTATATGTTAAAAAATGGTAACAGGGTTGACGTTGTATGCTTGTCCCCCCTGGTTCAACCTTGAAAAAACATCAAAAATAGCACATCAGAGATGAGCAAAACTTACTTGTCACTGAGCTGTTAGCATCCTGGTTCAGAGATGATGCAACCTCCTGTAAATCATGTCAAATCTAGAATGTACCGTTATTTTGATAGGGTTTTTTGGTTAGGGTAACAGGGTTGACATAAAATTAGGGGACACCGATAAATTGGTAAATATTTATTACAATTAATATATATTTTTACCAAAAACACTGTTTCACAATAAGATCATACTTAAAACAATATGTAAATGTGAACATTTTAACATTTTGCCAACATTTTACAAATTAAAAGTCCTGCTGACGTACAACAACAACAGTGAGGGACAGGCCAAAAACCTCACCCTCATCAGCTTAAAGATCATTTTTATTATTTAAAATAATATTGAATTGATTTTAATTTGATGTTTTATTGAGGAGAGAAGACATGGTAATGTTATATTTTCAAATTACATCTTTGTTTGTTGTTACTGTAATTTTATGACTGATAATTTCTTGGGGACACAAAAGGCACCGATTTCATGGAATGACCCAAATATACACATTATGCAAAATGAAGCCTTTCAGAGTGAGATATTTTCACTATTTGTGTACTTGTACTCTTGTTATTGATGCATTTACTTGTTAGCAGCACTTTAATGCAACTAGCTGAAGTAGAGTTGGAGTTGATTCGACTGTTATAAACTGCTGAATCAGTCACAGTCTCTCCGGTCGTCGGTCTTCCACACAGATGTTTCAGGTTCCCGTCTCTTTTGTTGTGGGACGAGTTAAATCCCGTAATAACACGCAGAGTCAAGGTGACCTCATGTGAATCCCAGCATACCTCTCTGCACGCCAGCGCGACCACATGTGACCAGCCACAAACATCTGCGCCGGCCTTTCATTTATAATAATCATATTGTTTGACTTGTGACTGTAGCTGCTCATTAAAAGTGAACTACTTACACGATATATTAGTTTAGTATAAAGCAGCATAAACTGATATTACTATATTATTAAAGTAAGTGAATTTACTGAAATGTAGTGTCATATTCTGCAAACCGATATGTTGAATATAAAATCCGCAAGTAAACCGAAGTTATAACAAAGAAAAATGCTAGAAAAATATCTGACAAGGAGAATTTACTTAACAATTTCAACAAATTCAAGTAAATTAGACTAATTAAACCTTTTCAGCTCCTACAACTTGTATTTAATCGTCTTCTTTACCTGGTAATTCTGAGGTAATGTGATAAAACGAGGCTCCTACGTCAGATCGCATGCAGCTTCCTCTGGAGCCACCGAAGGATTTATACTCCTCGAGACCTGTTATCGTGGTTATTTGTCAAATTGATCTGAAATTAAACTTTAAAATGGAAATGAAAGACACTACAAAACACTAACCGGACCAAAACTGAACAAATAACGAGCAAAAAATACAAAACTAACCAACAAAAAGCTCCTGTAAACACACTGGAATGTGTAAAATTGGTGGAATTATCCTTTAATATAAAAACCAGTGAGTAAGTAAAGTTGAAGTACTGCAGAGTAGAAATACTATCAAATATACTTGAAGCCTGATTTCAGTAATTATTTATCTTTCAGTATGTGTTCAGCTAAATTCTAATCACTACTGATATTTACTACACTGATTGTATTCTGTGTTATTGATCTTAATCTGTGTAAAAAGCTGCAGTGTGTGTTCAGTCGCTCCTCTGCTGACGAGATCTGCTCGTCTTTAAGCTGCTAAGCGGCGAATAACATGAAAAGCAGCAGAGACTTAAGCTCCTGGTGCTTCTCGTGCAAACGTTCACTGCGACAAAGAGCCGCCAGAACACACAAAAAGGGGGAGAAAATTAATGGAGGCTGAAGCTTTGCAAGTCAAAACACACTCGTCACGTTGATGTGTGGCAGAAAAACACTCGTGAAGCTCTCGTGTGAAGGCGTCTGCTGTTGCCCGGGGCGACGGGCGGCGATCACGTCGTAAACACAGATCCAACCTTTTCTCTCTTTGTTCTCTGCAGCAGGCCTCTCTCTCTCTGCAGGATTAGCTCCTCGAGTGTTTGAAAGTCGGTGTATTTATGACACATGCATTCCCTTTTTGTGTGATATCTACATGATAAACACACGTGTCAGAAAGACGACGCTTTGCTTTGCGCTCTTGGCTGCAGAAATGTTTGCTGACAGCTGCTCGTTGAAGATGAAGGCTCGGCCTGCATTAGCCGTCGCACACATGGCTGTTATTTATTTACGCCACGTGCTGCCGCCAGGAGGAGGAGGAGGAGGAGGAGGAGGGGGAGGTGATGATGGCCTTTCTCCTGCAGACGTACAGTCGGCGGTGCTTTCAGTCTGAATATTATCAGTCCATTAGTGTTTCTGCGTGCAGGCCGGCGGCCTAATGCTGCAGAAATCGACCGACTGTTGACCTAATTTCCCTCAAATCTTTATCTGTCACATGCACTGGGTCTCCCCTCGGCCCCTCGCTCGCCTCGCTGCTGTTGTTGTTTGTGTTTTATGACGCGTTTTCACGTGAGGTCAAGAGGCTCCGCGGCTCAGATAAGAGATTTTGTTTTTTTGTCCCCCTCCTCCCCTCCACTGACATTCAGCAGCTTCTTTATTATCCGCCTTGTGATGCAAACACACACACACACACGAAGACCCTGGCGGTGAATTAACTCATCCGCGGCGCCCGGTTTCTCTTAAGGGACAGACCGGTTTGAACCAGCCTGAAGCTGAAACGAGCCGAGCTCTCAGTTCCACATCCAAGCCACCACAGCGAGCAGCGTTAAACCTCCCTGAGCTCACAGCAGTTTCCTAAATCACCTGCTGATAGTCGTGAAACAAGGCAGGATTAAAGGGGGAAGTCCATTATTCAACACTGATGTGTAATGTTTTTGGACTGTTTGACTGCGTCATTTCATTCATGTCTTATTAAAAAAAACACCACACACATCATAACAGAATTTGCCTTCGAGCTGTTCCGTTTCGAACCTGTCTGACAGGAAGAGAAGCGGCTCCCAGCCCTTCGCTCGGTATCACTCCCGTCTGTTAATGACGGTAAATGAGAGGTGTTTTTTCCCAGGTGATGTTTTTCCTCTCTGTCCGTCTGTCACGCCTCTTTGAGAAGAGGTGAGTCAGTTCAACGCTCGCCTTCGTGTCAGACAAACAAAAAGTACCTTCGTGAAATCTGGACGGTTATTTGAAGCAACATGTTTTTGTTTTTTAACCTCTCCCCAGCTTACATTTCAAAATGACAGCAGGGAGGACGAAGGTTAAAGAGACAGTTTTCTACCTGGAGAACACTGACTTTAAGTATTTTGATTTCTAAAGGCCCCCACACAGACGCCCGAGGCCGACTTCCTTATCCGACCACTCCGTCGCCTCCTGTCAGACCCGTTCGGCAGAAAAGTCAGCATTGAAACACACCGCCCCGGCTACACAGCAGCGTATACGTTCTGCCCCTGCGCGAAATGCAATAAGTCTCCTAAACATCGGGTGGCGCTAGTCTCGTGCCAGTCACCCAAAACATAAAAACAGGAAATGACAGAACGGAGTGCGGACCGTAGCTTATCAGAACAAAGCACACACAGTGTTAGCTCAGCATTACTTGCGTGATGTCGTATTACGGTGGTCTCTCTTCCACCAGGGCAGCCAGCTGCTCCTCAAAGTCCTCGGTCCACACAGCCATGGCTTCCAAACATACGTTGGTTTATCCCCAAAATAACGAACGGTGAAGTGTTGTTTGTAACTCTGTGCCGTCTCTGTTTATGTGGTTTGTTTACCATCGTCACTTCCGCCGCCCCTCCCACACGCCGCGCTGATTCGCTGGCACACCGCCAATCAGAATGGTCACTGAACAGCTAGCTAACAACCAATCAGAGTATCCGACGGCGTCCGACCTCAGACGGCCGACTGAACATGTTCAGTCGGATCAGACGCAGCTGAACACACCGAACAGAGTTAAGCTTTAAAACCTGAACCTTTTAATAGGTAAAAGAAAAGATGGAAGGAACCTCAGGAGGAGCCGCGGAGGAGGACAGACATGTGGTTCAGTCCTCAGATATTGACTCTGAAAGGTCGTTATTATGTTCTCCACCTCGATCCACTTCAGCTCCTCAGGTGCCCGAGGCCTCTGAAAGGCCAGTAAGAACGAACCGAAGCCTAAAACCGACCGCGTTCAGCGCTTCGGTTTCCGTGTGACGGTGCTGAGTTCGTACCTGCACAGGTAGCAGCAGGTTCACGATCATCATACAGACTTGTATCCAAATTTGGTTGGGAAATAATCGACTGATAACCTTCTCCTTCGTGTCACCTTATATTCGATGAACCGGACGTATTAAATGGCATTTTTTCTCTCAGGATGCTGAAACAAAAATGTGTAAAAACAAGAAAAAGGAGAAATCACTTGTTAAAACGTGTTAAACCACAATCATGTATTTATTTAATACTCCAAATTTCAGTGATCCATCAAAATTAAGACGGTTCATCTCTCAGTCCACTGTGAGAATAAATAAACCAGTGTCTTACTGTATATATGTTTAGTGTCTGATAAAGACTGCATTATTTCTATTTTCTGCCTATTTTGATTCAAATGATGGCTTATTAAGTGATTATTAGATTACTTGGTGTATAACTGAGTATGTTTATTGTCTAATAAAGTCAATATTACTCCTAGTTTTGATCTAATTCGTCATCAGTGTGCTTTAAAAATGTGAATAACTGATGTAAGTCTAATAAAAACCAGCTGGAAAATGTACACGATGAGTGATTTGCTTTTTTAGTATTAAAGTAATTTGGGAAATTCACTTTGAGATGAGATTTTTGATCTTTCTCTCGTATTTGTCCGTTCAGTATGAAGCTACAGCCAGCAGCTAATTAGCTTAGCTAGCCCGTCTAACGCTAACTAACCTCAGCATCTTAAGATACAGACGTGTTCTTTCAAATCTTCTCGACAAGAAGGTGAATAAAACCCATAAATAAACTGTCGCTCTAAATACATTTCCGCGTGTGTGTAAATTAAAATTATCTGCTCGATCTGGATATTTCGAGCACTTTTTTCCGCTCCTGAGAATCTCTGCGGGCCGTCGCCTTCGGGAACGCTCGGCGTGTCACTTTCTAGCGAAGGGTGTGTATATTCCCTTGAAGTTATCGAGTCTCCTTCCCTCAGATGACTTGTTCATCAGCTCAGACTTGCGTGTTCGTGCCACCGGCCTCTTCAAGATGACCTTGCCTTCCCCCCGCCTCGGCGAAACAATGGGGCCTGCTGTCGGCCGGCTCCAGCACTTTCCTCGACCTGGCGTGAGACCAAAAATTAATTTATGTGCCGTTTCTATTGTGATGTTAACGTACCGCGGGGTCAGCACATTTGACCGTATCAACGGTAGATTTGTGGGGACTGACAGACCTTTTTATTCAGAAACTAAACTTGATGTGTAGAAAGAAAAATCACCCACACACTTTATAACACCGTCACATTTTCTGTCGGAGTCAGCAGCAGAGCGTGAGACTCAGCCCGGCTCCATAGAGATTGTTTCTGCCTCGGCTACAACAGGACGTTACGGTTCCTAAAACACACTGAGTCACTGCTTGTTTGCTGCTGCAGTGTTATGGTGACCCAGTGAAACGCCAGCGTCTTTCCACTTCCACCCCTCCACCCTCCACCCTCCCCTGTTGCCTTTTACTGTATCGCCATGGAGACAGTAAGGCATCTCCATGCTTCACCCCAGGGTGTAGGAAGAGCTGAGCGGTGTGCTTCGGGCTCGGCTAATGATAAACAGAAACTGTAACAGCGAGTGTTGACGGGTGTGTTTTACAGCTGTTATGATTTCAGCGCTGAGCTTTGAGCCGCGGTGAGACGAGGGTTCGCCTGCTGCGTCCTTAAAGGGATATTCCGGTGTAAGTTTAATCCATGGTCTAACACACCGTGACACCGAGTAAGACTCCCCCTCGAGAGGTCAAGTTAGCTGACCGCTAGCTTAGCTAGTTTTAGCAACCTCAGAAAAGACCGCACGATAACAATACACTGCAGCTTATGTCTCCAACTAGAAACCGCCATCAAAAAGCCACAATTAATGGTGAGAACAGCAGCAAACTTCAGCAACAGTACATGTACAGTCCCAGCACACAGTACGAAGCATCAAACATCTGCTAGCTTTGCTGGATTTGTATTAAAAACACAGCACAACTCACCCTCTCCTCCAGCAGCCTGCCTGTGTGGGGAAGCCCTGACGAGTCGATTACCGAGTGCAGTAGATTTCTGCAGCTCAAGGATGAAAATGTCTGATTATTACTCTTATTATCGAGAGCTGACAGGGAAAAGAACGGAAGTAGTGGAGTAATAATAACTGAGACTGTCATCAGGTGTTTTGTGTGTATATATACTGTATTTCAGTACATTAAATGTACTTAAATGATGTAACTGGTTATGAAACAGCCTCAGTTTAATACTGTTGCTTCTTTATCAGCAACATGAGCAAGAAGCTTCACTGCTTCCTACAGAGTTTTTCTTAAAAAGGTGCACGGGGACGAGATTTTAATCAGAAGAGGAAGATCTTCATCGACACATACAAACTATTGTAAATATAAATTTGTCGTCTTCTTCTTCTTCTTCTTCCCACCAGACCTTAAAAACACTAAAAACCTCAGCAACCGTCAACTGTCGACTGTAACTTACCACAGATGGTTGCGTCCTTGAAAGGTCGTTGTTGGTGATTTGCCATTCAAGTCAGCAGCGACAACTAAATTACCATCACACCTTTGAATTTCTTCTCTAAAACTACCTGGTGTCCCTCAGTAATTGTGGGATAACATATAAGATATCTGTGTGGCAGTTACTTTAAACTATTTAAAAAGAAAGATGGTATTAAAAATAAGTTGTCTCTCTTTCGCTCACTTCTAACACGAAGGCTGTGAAAACACTTCTGCTTTTGACCACAGGGGGCGTCAGGAATCAATACAAAATGTAGTTCCTTAGTTGCTTTAAAGCAGCAATGAGGTTTGTTTTACATGTCGCGAGGATTTAACCTCAGAAAAACGAGACTTGTCGAAGGCAGCACTTTGAGTGAAATGCTAAAGTCGGCATGCTAACATGCTGGTGTTATATTAGCTGTTAGCTCATTAACGTGCAAACATTTGCATTCAACACTAAAGACAAGGTTCTGCTGATAATGACGCGCAAATAAATGTAATTTCAGTTTATCTTCTTGGGACTGGCAGCACATTTTATGTCAATCAGTTGCTTAATTGTCAAGGTATTTTATGGAAAGAGTCAAAAATGTGGTGACTCTATTTTTGAACAGTGCCGAATTCATCTTCTGGGGAAGTACAAATGTTTACGTCCAACAGCTGTTGAGATATTTCAGTCTGGACCGGCTGATCACCGTCATAAAAATGTCGTCATCATTCGAGATTTATATTAACGCGACCTGAGAGAGGAAGGAGAAAAGAACATCAGAGCTTTAACAGTCCTCGGCTCCGGAGCTGCAGGGAGGCCACGGCGGTCCGTACCCAGGGAAAGGGTAGAACAATGACCTTAATATGATCCACCTGATCCGGTGGGGCCCGGACATGCGAGGCTCAGCTGCTGACCGGGGAGCGTCGTGCGGACAGATGTACAGTAGGTTCAGCCTCGGGCCCCTGCGGCGCAGCCAGCCGTGAACCGGGCGGCGGCGGCCGGATTGAGCCGGTTCAGCGTCATGGTGCCTCGGTGGGCTCAGCAGCTCGGTTACTTAATCTGCATGCGCAGGCCGGTTCCCCGAGGGAGGTGGAGGGAGGGTGGATGAAGCGAGAGAGAGGGAGGGGAGGGAGCAGAGAAAAGAGGAAACGTGAACTCCTCACTTGCGTGCGAGTTGTTACCGCCCGGCCTGTTGTGGCTGCGACGCCGCTCACACACAGCAGCAGCAGGTTGTGAAACACGAAGCGCCTCGTTTAAAAGAAAAAGCCGGTGATTCCTCTAAAGGTTACGAAACGGTGAACTCGAGACGGTGCTCGACAGGACAAAAACAAAAAGATGAGAGGTTGAAGGTTTTATGAGGAGAAACTCTGTGTGTCTGATGAAAGTCTGAGCCACGCTGGGCTTGTTGTTCACCTGCAGTGCGTCACGATGCACTTCAAATAAACTGCTGTGCAAATTTTACTCTTTTCTGGGAAATCTGACGCTGATTAGCATCCTGTAACTCTTACTCAGCGTAATTGGCCCGCTTTTCATGGCCTGGACCGGACCCCCTGCTCGCACCGTGTGCTTCTTACAACTACAACGAATTCCCCGTGATAGCGCTGTTTGTTTTTTAGTGAGTCACAGTGAACTTGGACACAACACCCACACCTGCCTGTTAGCTTTGAGTAACAGGACGAGGCGCCCCGGTAGCAGAGCCTGCGTCCCGTCAGCTCGAATAAAAAACCAGACAAAAGGGCCAAAAAACTGTCCTGAACTAAAACACGAGGAGCTGAATCCACACGTAAACACTCGAGTCTCACCGTCCTCGCCTTTCCTCTCCAAACGTTACACAACCAGAACACTTGCTTTTTAAGGTCAGATATAATCACAGGGCTCCAATAAAGAGACGTGAACTCTCCGGAGCCTTGCGAGGAATCATGAATCATTACTCGTGTTATTGTTTCTCCTCCAATAAGATGCTGTGAGTCACTTAATCAAACAGCTGTACAGCCAGCAGCACGGATGTTTTTGTCATCGCTGTATTGTTGAATTCATGTTTCTTGTGCACCAGCTGATTCCCTTCTCATGAATTTAATCAGTATTTCTTCTGTCCTCCTCATGAAGCTGCAGCAGAGCGAGTCATAAGATTCAAAACTCAAAGGTCAAAGTCTCGCCGCGGCTGATAAAGAGCCGGCCGCGCTTACCTCACGCGTCCAACGTTGAAATCCGACATGTGGGACATCTGTCGGTTACGCAAGAGGAACAGCAAACAGCAGTTGAGGCATTTCCAAAACACCGCCTGGCCGTTTTTACAGAAAACCAAACGGCTTCTCAGAATTAGCAGATTTACTCGCTTTGTCTCCGTACGTCTTCTTCTGAGCAGCACTGTTTGTTCAAAGTGTCCCCGTCACGTCGGCATTAAATGAGGATGTGTGTTTTTATTATCTTGTCATGAGTTTATTTTAAAAAAAAAGGTGCACTATGTAGTTTTGTGGAAGACATTTGAATCATTGAAAATAGATTGTTTTAATGTCTGAATAAACTAAAGCGAATATATTCAGTGTATATAAGAAGGAACGAGGTGGTAAATGGCAGCAAATCATTTCAGGGTGACAGAAATAGATGGTTTTTCACGACAGTGTAAGAAATAGAGGAAGTGATTCAGATATAAAGTCCAGACGATGATATTTGTTATATATAAGGGTTTAAAAACGGCAAACTCATCCTCAAAACTACATTTATTCTCTGTTGAATTCATCCAGTCTTTCAAATTTGACCTGTTTTAGCTATTTTCCGGTACGTTAAAGGGACATTACACATTTCCCCTCCTACTCAGTGGCGTTTTCTTGCGGAGGCCAAGGGAAGCCAGGCTTCCTCACTTTTTTCAGAATATAACCGTAATTTAATAAAAACACTTTTTTAACAGTTTACGTAATCCTTCTGTGTTGCGTCTCTGTCGTCTCCTCCTCGTCTCTCTTCATTAATCACTGAGCGTTTTATGATGTGTAAAACAGCGCCCCTATAAATGTTACGTGGTGAATGAGCGTTGAAAACATGGTACTGCACTCTGTTGTCTGTGAGGAGGCCGAGCTGAGCTGGCCTCCCTTGGTGAAAAAAAAAAGAAAGATTAACCAATCAGGTGAGGCTATTGTCATGACACTGCTCCCCTGTGATTGGTCAGGACACTGTCAAGGGAAGCCCCGACCTCGTTGGCTTCACACCAATCAAATCACAGTACGTTATCAGCAACTCAATGAATGAAGATTTGTGTTGATAGTTTGGTAAGCTAGCAAAATTATTCAGTGCAATTATGGAGGGTGGAGATTTGGAGTATTTAGTAAAAAATGATTTTACTAAACTGCCTCTACAGCAGCAGGAAGAAATGTTTTCGGACTTTCAACGAGGAGAATTACGTCGCAGTCGCACTGAGCGGCTAGCAGCTAGCCGCTAGCTGGTAACGTTAGCGCCAATCTTCAGCGGCTATTTTGCTGGTCCTGTCTCCTTGTTGACCAGGATTCCTGCTCTCTGAACAATCCCTGGGTTACCACAGGATTCACCGACCTTGCCAACCTGTCTCAGGCAATTGAAAGGCACTGCAAATCAAAAAATCACTCGACTGTGCCGTGAAACTGAAGCTGTTTGGACGCGTCGGGATTAGTGAGGAACACATGTGGACAGGACAGGCTTGTCAACTTGGCCATGATGTCCATTGACTCTGTTGTTGTGGAGGACCTGAAGGCCAGTGGAGAAGTTCTACGACATGGTCATTGATCACTTTGCCACCTGGAGAGACAGGAGAATGGCCTTCCTTTTCAAATAGGGTGAGCAAAACGCAATTTTTTTTCTGTGCGCAGCTTAATAGTTACTGAACTGCCCAATTAGCAATGTGTGTTATTTTTGATGTGATCATAGTCCTCACTGTGTCTTGCTTGCTTTGATTAAGCAGCATGTGAGTCCACTGAAGTTGTTTATTGTTGTTGTTTATGTGGAGAAAGTGAGCACCACGGACAGCGGCCATGACGGGCCGGGCTGTCTGAATACGTACAGTACGTTACGTGTCAGGTGTGCTGTTTATAGCCACTGGTACTGGGTTGTTGTGTTGCTGTATAATGAACATTTACATTTATTATTATATGTATAAACGATAAGGAAAAGTGAAAAGCATTTGTGTATCTCACATAGAGCGTAGGCTACAAGTCGTGCTTGACGTGGACGTAAAACTTAACGGCTTCTGATTGAGTGTGTGAATGAATTCGCATCTTTCCGATATCAAATGTGTGCTGTGCATCAAGTAGCTGGTTGTGCTTTTGGGAGGGTGGTTGCATAAATTAATGAGATGTTTAAGAGGACTCTGTGTGTGTGTGTGTGTGTGTGTGTGTGTGTGTGTGTGTGTGTGTGTGCGCGTGCGTGAGTGACTGAGGGAGAGAGAGGTAGAGAGCGCGTCGGTGCTCAAAGTGTCGGTTAGATAACAAGCGTGTGTAAGTCCCGGTAAAATGATGCTGGGCGCTCTAATAGTTCATCCGACTACATGAAGTAGCGACATATAAATTGCAACGTACGATTTTCTGCCCCCACCCCCTTAAAACATACACAGCTGAGAGGTTGTATCTCACTTGGCTTCCTCGGAAATTTTCCCCACGCCACGCCACTGCTCCTACTAGCAGTGATACTGAGTTTTTTCAGACATCAGCCGCAGAGATAAAACAAAAAACGTGTCTCTAAAAAAGCACCAAATGCATCACGGTGCATCTCACCACATGGACGAGAGGCTCGTGTTAGCTTACTCAGCTTCATCCACGAGTAGATGAACGCTTCCTTCTACCTCGTAGCTCCGTCACATGTGAGAGAAACTCAACAACTCACACCGAAACGATCCTGATGGATAATTATTCTGAAGGCTGCGTCCGAGATTCATATTTAGTTTTGGCCTTGTACATTTAAAATGTTCAGGGGGAAAAAACAAACTGCTTCTATCTGTTATCAAACGGCCTCGCAGGACTTTCGGTCCAGATCGAGAACATTGGCTCGCTGATGGATGTTGAGCTCTGTATCGAACATGTCTGACTACCTGGAGCGTTGTGCAACCTCCCCTGTGGTCTCCCAACTTCAAAACCTTTGTTGATTTGAAGCTGAAAAGATTTGTAGCTCAGTCGGACTCAGACCTTCTCGACGCCAGGCTGGTTGGTATCTATCACAGTTTATCGCCTGATGTACAGGTAACCCGTACACGAAAGAGGAGGACGAGGAGGGAAACACGGCAGAATTGCTCCAGATAGATAACGCTGAACATTGACCGACTCCTTAAACACGTCTCAACAAACAGCCGTCTTATCTGTGACCTGGACTCTATTTTGGGGACGTTCTGTTATGCAACCCGATCCAAACATTAAACATCTGTGGACAGAATCTTATCTCTGAGGGACGCTGTCTCTGGAGGATGCCTCCCCGCGGGGGGAAGAAGACGACTTGAACTTCGACCCCCGGTTAAATTTAGTGTCCCTTTTGTTATGATGAAGTCTGAATGCTCGGTGTGGACAGGAGGACAGGAGGACAGGGGTCAGCAGCTCAAGGCTCCGGTTTCCGTCAATCTCATTGTGCATTGCTCGTCTTTTCGTGCCTCCGGGATCAACTCCGGGGTCATAAATATGCCGCCTCCACCCGCAGAGGTGCGGCGACACCGTCTGCAGTCGTAGCTGCCATCATGCCAGCTCGAGACAGGCAGGTATCCTGTGGCGACACATTGTTCAGGCGAGGATCCTGGGTATTGTTTCGTTCAGGGGACTCAGCGAGGATCTTCGCTTTATTGTTCTGCAGCACAGAGTCGGTGCACATGCCGGGCATGCCGTGCATGAACTTCATTCTGCAGCTCCTCTGGAGGAAACACACTTCCCCGAGCCACATATGGCCGCCGCTCCCGGCCGGGCTTCTTCCCCATATAAGGGTCCTGACTGGACCCGCGGTCGCACAAGTAGAGGCGACAAGTTCTTTAAGGAAAACACGAGTTACATCAGCGAGAGACTGACACTCTCGCTCTTGTTTACGACTCAGGAGGAGGTTGGGGGGGTGAACGCCTCGCAGCCTTATCACCAGCGATCAGCCGCGGGCCATGGGTCAGCGCCAGCTGTAAACACAGCTCGATAACCCTCCCAGCTGAAGGCTGAAGTGTAAGCTAAATATTTTTAGCACCGCTTAACTGGAAACGGCGAGATACAATCTGCTGCTGCAATTTTGGGAAACTGCAGAAATACACGATTAGTAACATACATGACCGAGCGACAAACACTCCTGTCAGGTAATAACATCCAAAAATAACTGAGTGTTTGTTTGTTTACAGTCTTTAAAGGGTCACTGTGCTGTTTTTTTAAGAAGAAATTCAAACTCAGATTTTTTAATATTTAGAATATTAATGATCAGAAATATTAAATCTTCACTCCCAAAAGTGAATAAACAAACAAAGGTTTGAAGCTAGAAAGGTGGCAGGGTCCGCCACGTATAAACGCAGTAAAACAGGATCAAATTGTGTTGTGTTGTCCTTTAATTTTCCGATGAAACTACGTAATGCTCCTTTAACGCGAAGACATCCAAACAGGATCGGCCCACAGGTTCAGTAAACACACGGAGAACAGTTTTGTTCAGCTCGCTCTCGGTTTGTAAACTGTTTCAGACGACACGTTAACAAACCAAAAAGACACAAGTGACTCAGAAGAGCCGAGACCTCACATCTGTGTCACATCTGTGTCACATCTGTGTCACGTCCCTGCTGATGACACCACGTCGTATACGGATGCTCAGATATTTATATATTAATGCTGCATGTTTGCTTCATGTGTGTTGTGAAGTGGAAAGTACGCTGGTGAGAAACTTGACATTTTAATCAGAAGAGAAAAGAAAAAGATCAAACATCATTTATACTGTTTCACTCTGTTTATATGTGGCGGACCCCGCCACCTTTCTGTCTCCGTGCAGTGTTCTGGGACGTGTGGTGGTACTTCTTCTCATTTCCTCCAGAACTACATACACTCTTAGAAATAAAAGTTCTAAGTAGAACCATCTGAGGTTCTTCGGCTTGTCCTCATAGGAGAACCCTTTTTGGCTCCAGGTAGAACATTTTATAAAGGTGGAGGGTTCTACCTAGAACCCAACATAAAGGGTTATACCTAGAACTGTGTGTGTAAGGTTCCACCCAGAACCCCCCATGAGAGGTTCTACAAAGAACCCATACAGGATCTTATACCCATGCTTTCAACAATCCCTGAAGAACTCTTTCTCCAAAAAAGGGTTCTCTGGATCAAAAATGGTTCTTACTGGAACCGTTAGTGTTACCAAGAACCCTTTTAAAACCCTTTATTCAGGAAAGGGTTTTTAAAGGGTTCTCTGGATCAAAATGGTTCTCACTGGAACCGTTAGTGTTACCAAGAACCCTTTTAGAACCCTTTATTCAGGAAAGGGTTTTTAAAGGGTTCTCTGGATCAAAATGGTTCTCACTGGAACCGTTAGTGTCACCAAGAACCCTTTTAAAACCCTTTATTCAGGAGAGGGTTTTTAAAGGGTTCTCTGGATCAAAATGGTTCTCACTGGAACCGTTAGTGTCACCAAGAACCCTTTTAAAACCCTTTATTCAGGAAAGGGTTTTTAAAGGGTTCTCTGGATCAAAATGGTTCTTACTGGAACCGTTAGTGTTACCAAGAACCCTTTTAAAACCCTTTATTCAGGAAAGGGTTTTTAAAGGGTTCTCTGGATCAAAATGGTTCTTACTGGAACCATTAGTGTTACCAAGAACCCTTTTAAAACCCTTTATTCAGGAAAGGGTTTTTAAAGGGTTCTCTGGATCAAAACGGTTCTTACTGGAACCGTTAGTGTTACCAAGAACCCTTGAAAAACCGTTTCTTCAGGAAAGGGTTTTTCAGAAGCAGATGGTTCCAGGTAGAACCTCAGCCCTTGTAGAAGAACCCTTTTGGAACCCTTATTTCTAAGAGTGCAGTGATCCTTTAACTTTAATATTTTCTCTTCTTCCTTCGCTCTGCTGAACTTCAGGTGAACATCTGTCACCTGTCAGCGGATCTTATAAGGTGATTTTGGGATATTTTAATGTTTCACTTGATATCCGACACATTTCATTCGACTTTTATTGGACCTCCATGCACATATGCAGGATTTAAGAAGGTCCAGCTTCCTCCCACAGTCCACAGACAGCCGGGTTAATCTGTAACTCTGAACTGTCCGTAGGTGTGGACGGTTCTTTGACCCTGTTTGTGTGATGAACCGGCGACTCATCCAGGGTGTAACCCGCCTCCAGCTGGGACCGGCTCCAGCCCGTCACCCTGAAAAGGACGAGTGGTTTCAGATAAAGGACTGATTAATAAACTGTAAATGTATAATTATTCAGTTAAGTAACTGTAAAGATTAAAACCATGATGGAGAGTCGGGATGTGGCCCCTCTGAACCTCACTGGCTCCTGTTTGATACCATCAGCCGGTCTGAGTGAGTCTGAGGAGCCGCTCAGTCTATTGTGCTGCTCGGGGGCGGTGCCTCGGTCTGCTGACGTCACGGCTGCTGTCTGGGCGGAACCACCCTCCTCTCGGCCCCATAAATAGTCCCGAGCCTCAGCTCAGCTTCACTCCCTCTGCTCAGCCGCTGCTGCCCGACGGTGCGCACCTGACAACTCCACCCGCAGCGAGTTGGAGGGCCACACACGGAGCAGACAACCAGCGAGACATCATCGAGACAAAGAGACAGCATGTCGTCCTACGTGTCCTCGGAGTGCCGCCGGGTCAGCCCCTCGGTCCACGGCAACAAGTTCGACACGGCGCACCGCAAGAAGGCCTCGGCCAACATCTTCGAGAACGTCAACCAGGACGCGCTGATGCGGCTCTTCCAGAAAACGGGCGACATGAAGGCGGAGGAGAGGGTGAGGAGCATCTTCTCCTACACCCAGGACCCGGAGGAGACGGCGCGCGCCCTGATGGCGCTGAAGCAGCGCAAGAAGGACAAGTTCCTGCAGATCGCGGGGATGCTGCGGCAGCTGCTGAAGATCCGCTGACGCGCGGGTTCGTCCCCGAGTCTGTGTCTGTCTGTCGGCTCCCTGCGTGAGCCGAGCGTGAAAACACTCCCGATGTGAGCGGGGTTACCGCCGCGCTGCCGCCTGGGAGAAACACGGAGCGCGAGATGCGGAGGAGGACGCGCGTCCGTCCTGCCGGAGCCGCGGCAGCTGCCGCCTCGCGGACGGAGGCGGCGGCGGCGGAGCGGTGCTGCCCGGAGCGGAGGGCAGCAACACGAGCTGTGCGAACTGGGAATACGAAGACGTCTTCCCTTGAATGAGACTTGAATTCATGAACGCATTCCTGCAGGATGCCTGACTGTGAAGCAGCACCGTGTACAGGTGCAGCCTCCATCACCTGGGTGGTGTCGACGGAGGCGCACAGCTGCAACATGAGACTCTCTAGTGCCGAACAACCAGCCTGATGCCTGAAGTCCTGAACACACTGAACGCCTTGTTGTTTTCTACGAACACTGTTCATTAGTGGCCACTAATGTGTTGCTGTTGTCACAAAATGTTGCAGCACGATGATGATGATGATGATGATGACGTGCTCCTTTGTTTGTCATTTTTTAATAAATTATTACATTGTTACAAAAGTTGAAACTCTTTGTGTGTCCTTATTACACATGTTGGATACATTGTGTGGCTTTATTGAGCCACATGAGGTTAAAATCATCCTCTTTACACGAGCTCAGGCTTCATATTCTGATTCTACGATGCTGTATATTCGTGGTGTCGACCTCTTTGTTCTGAGAAAATGACCAGAAAGAAGCTCACGTTGAGGCGTTTTAAAGGACAAAGCAGTGAAGTTAGCTTCAAACCAAAACACATAAATGATTCTGGAGGATTCTGGCTGCATGAAAAAATCACACTGCCTTTTATTTTTATAACAGATATAACAACTGTGAGTCCTGATGATCATTTCTTGGATCACAGTTTTCATTTTCACTTTTAAAAAACACTTAAATTCATGAGGTGAAAGAAAGAAAAGGACAGAGACGTGGAGGCCGGAGCTTCAATCTTTATCAGAAAACTGCAGGATCTGGATAATATTTCGATTCACTGTGAATCTTAAGATTAACGTGATTTTGTTTTGAGCACTTTGACACCTCGTTTGTGACCGTATACGGGGTCATAAACAGGGAAACCCCTCGACTTACATCGCCTCAGAAACAGTAAAAGTGATCAGTCTTGACCTCACGACTGACACATTAAAGGTGTCGAGTCATGTAATCTAGGATAACGTTTCCGTTTTATTTCACAGTCGTAAGAAAGAAAAAAGAAAAAGGGGACACATGGTGATCACATTTACTGCCTTTGTTCTCCATCCTGACGCAGCAGAGGGCATTTGAAGGGAACAGAGTTACTCATGGGAGGATGTGGTTAACCTTCATCGGGTTTCCCCTCGCAGTGCTGAGCGACGCCTCGCCAGACCAGCGTGAACCAGTTTGGCTCAGTTTGGGCGGAGGGAGGGAGGGGAGGTGGAGGGGAGGTGGAGGGGAGGATGACGGCTTTCACCGCACACTGTGTGTTTGCGTTGGAGTGTATTTAATCATCCCTGCTCTCCAGATAAGAGCCTGTCTAAGTGGCATTACAGGGTTTAGACGGGTGGAGGCTTCCCTCCTTCTTCTACATCCCCTCTGAGTCTTCACGCTCCACAAAATCATAAATGACCCCTGCTGCAACCCTCCACCACATTCACTGTTTCAGAGAGCCTTTCGTCTCTGCTGTGCGGCGTTTCATCAGCCCGGCGTTGGGTGGAGGCTTAGCTGCAGACACACAGATCGCCTGAGTGGATGTCTGCTAATCTGCTTGCCGTGATAGTTCCTCCGCCGGCTCAAACCAGTTCCCTGGGTTGTTGTTGTGCATGACGACATCTGACTGCAGGCCGGCGCTCCCTCACATGTGCAGAGAGATATATGAGGAAGCTCGAGTGTCAGTCGCTGCCCTGCGGCGTGTGTGTCGAGCTCTCAGGTGAATAATCACCTGGTGAAAAGGTGTGTCTGTGTGTGTGGGCAGACGCCTGAAACAAATTAATGTGCCGGATGTGGCTCACGTGATCAGATCGTTTTAAACTATTACTCCTTCCCAGAAAAAGGAAGGATGAAAATGTGGGGAAGTGTTAACCCGACAAAAGGGAGAAACATGTGAATGCAGGTGGATTAAATCAACACATTTAACGGTTCACTGACAGGTGAGGTGAACTATAAAAAGGTGTTTGACAGATTTGATGAATACACTCATAAAATTAATAATTTAGTAGGCCATAAACTCGCTGTGAAACGGCAACTGTCCTCATTTTTATAATAATGACAGTGTGAAAGGTGTCCGAGCAACAACAGAGCTAACAGCTGTTAGCGCTGAGATCAGCTGACGGACGCGGTTAGCAGCTAGCTGTGAACATCTTCCTCAGGAGACGGTGGAGACCAAAAACACATCATCATGATCAGTGTGAAGTCAAACCACAGTATGTTTTTTATTTAGTGGATTTTGTGAATCTGCTTAAAGACCCTGGTTCTAGTATTTTGCGCTAATTGAAGCTAGCCGGCTGCTCGAGGTAACGATAGCTTAATATTCAGCGTGGTGTCTTATATTTTATATTACTCCTTCCCAGAAAAAGGAAGGATGAAGATGTGGGGAAGTGTTAACCCGACAAAAGGGAGAAACATGTGAACGCAGGTGGATTAAATCAATACATTTAACGGTTCACTGACAGGCGAGGTGAACTATAAAAGAGAGAGAAAGAATAAACTCGTAAAAAAAATAATTTAGTAGGCCATAAACTCGCTGTGAAACGGCTACTGTCCTCATTTTTATAATAATGACAGTGTGAAAGGTGTCCGAGCAACAACAGAGCTAACAGCTGTTAGCGCTGAGATCAGCTGACGGACGCGACTAGCAGCTAGCAGCTAGCTGTGAACATGACGGAGCAGCTGAGGAGGCAAACATCTTCCTCAGGAGATGGTGGAGACCAAAAACACATCATCATGATCAGGGTGAAGTCAAACCATATGTCAACGTATGTTTTTTATTTAGTGGATTTTGTGAATCTGCTTAAAGACCCTGGTTCCAGTTTTTTTGCGCTAATCGAAGCTAACCGGCTGCTCGAGGTGACGATAGCTTAATATTCAGCGTGGTGTCTTATATTATTATATTACTCCTTCCCAGAAAAAGGAAGGATGAAAATGTGGGGAAGTGTTAAAGCGACAAAAGGGAGAAACACGTGAACGCAGGTGGATTAAATCAATACATTTAACGGTTCACTGACAGGCGAGGTGAACTATAAAAGAGAGAGAAAGAATAAACTCGTAAAAAAAATCAGCTGACGGACGCGGCTAGCAGCTAGCTGTGAACCTGACGGAGCAGCCGAGGAGACAAACATCTTCCTCAGGAGACGGTGGAGACCAAAAACACATCATCATGATCAGTGTGAAGTCTTTTTGTTTTCACAGCTTGAGCTTAACGAATCTACTGAAAAGACCCTGGTTCCAGTTTTTTGCGCTAATCGAAGCTAACCGGCTGCTTGAGGTGACGATAGCTTAATATTCAGCGTGGTGTCTATATTTTCATCCAAGCCATCTAAAAGAAATGCCGTTTTTCCACCGACAGTACCAGCTCGCCTCGGCTCAGCGTGGCTCTACTTGGTTTGGTTTCAGACGCGTTTCCATCTAGAATTAGTATCTCTTCAACGTGGGCGGGTCGTCATCAGACGTGGGCGGGTCGTCATCAACGTGGGCGGGTCGTCATTAACGTGGGCGGGTCGTCTTCAACGTGGGCAGGTCGTCATCGACGTGGGCGGGTCGTCATCGACGTGGGCGGGTCGTCATCAGTGACGTACTTCTCCACGCGACACATAAACAGGGCTAGCTGTGGGCTACGCAAAACACGTCCACCTTTTCATTTCCTGTCGCACCATCGAGCTCGTTCTGGATGCGTCTTCAGCGACAACACTCAGGAGCGTCTCCACCTCTGCCACGGTCCACGCCGTGTTCCTGCGCGTTGTTCCTTCCATGTAATCGCTGTGTTGACTGAACGCGGATGCTAGTTTTTAAAGGTAGCGGGTGTCAGGCTCGGACGTCGCGCTCGTCATGAGTCATCAAGTGGCGTCGCTCTCTGTCCAATCAGTGGCCAGCTGCCAGCTTACGTCACACAGAAGTATCAGCTCAGCTCGGTTGGAACTTATACGGAGGTGATACTAAAAAAGCTCCACTTTAGCAGGTACCAGGTACCAGATTTCAGTAATGGGAACGCAAAAAAGGCGAGCTGAGTCGAGGCGAGGCGAGCTGGTACTGTCGGTGGGAAAAGGGGGGAAACTAACACTAAATGTCACTAAACACTGAGAATATTGATGATTTTTCTTCAGCTGAGGTCACAGAGGTCACCCGCCTTTTCAAACCGAGCGCCGTATCACAGTCGGTTTATCACGCCGACTATTTTTACCCTTTTATCTCTCGGTCCCTTTTGTTTTCGGCTCGTGTGTCTCACACCAGGCAGCGTTTTTTATTGGCCCCCTTTTCCCTTTTAGGGCAATCCAATTGTTCAGGGGAAAAAAAAAGCGCTAAATATTCGAGGCAGTCGTCTTGGCCCGCGCTCGCTGTGTTGGCAGCGGCGTGCTCGGTTTGGACCGGTGCCGGTCCGCTCCCACCCTCTTCCTGCCTTTCATCAGCCCTAGAAACGGTAAATGCTTTGATGTCAACAGACACTCTGGCAGACGGCCTTCGAGCCCGGAGGACAGTCGCTGTGGGCGGAGGTGTCACAGGAATTACATAAACGGGAATAAAAGACGATGTGTTGAAACGTGGCGTGATTATCAGAATCATAAAAAAATATCTGACATGAACAATAAGAACAAAAGGTTTGGGCTTCTGTTCAGATATTTTCTTTACATATTCATGTTCGGTTAGATGATCTGAGCTCGTCGTCCACAATAAAACCCACATGTGTGTCTGCACGAGGACCTCCGGCGGCCGTTCCTCCCTGAACAAAGAGAAACATTTACAGCGTGGTTTCTCTCTTTTCAGGCGGCCAGAACAAGATCTAGCCTGTTTCCCCTTTTATCATAACTGCAGTGTGGGAGTGGGGGATGGATAGAGAAAGAGAAAGAAAAGGGCGGTGGAGTGGAGAGGAGAGCAGATCAGTGACTACAGCGGCGGGGAGTGGCAGTCGACTCGTATCCAGCGCAGACCGGTTCAAACCGAGGGCTGCGATGAGGAACTGAAGCATGAGCTGTACGCAGGGCTTAGGATTAGTCAGCGTTTGGCTGGAAGATCCTGCTGTAAAACCAACAGGCCGGGACACAAGTCGGCGTCTTGTTTGATGAAACCGTGTGGGCTGCGACACTTGGATGCTCTCCCATTAACAAAAAAAGCTCCTGCTTGATTCTATATTTAGGTTGTTTTATCGTAAAAAAAAAGCAGCATCTTTCCTGGAAACGGCATCAGAGAGTGTCTGAAATGATTAGATTCACATTTATCAGACACTTTGTTCGCGCTGCTTATTTAAAAATGTTTAAAACAAGCGGAGGAGGTTACCAGCAGCCGCTTAGAATCTGACAGAAAGACACTTCAGTTCCCAAACACGGCAAAACTGTTTATAATAAGATTTTAATGCTCCGGAGCTTTTTACAGATTGGATATTAGCGGCACATGTTCTTGAGGTGAACCAGTTAACCCATTTAGGCCGGGAAAGCATCGCCGCATTTCTACCATTAAAGGGATATTCCGGTGTAAGTTTAATCCATGGTCTAACACACCGTGACACCGAGTAAGACTCCCCCTCGAGAGGTCAAGTTAGCTGACCGCTAGCTTAGCTAGTTTTAGCAACCTCAGAAAAGAGGTTCAAGGATGAAAATGTCTGATTATTACTCCATTACTTCCGTTCTTTTCCCTGTCAGCTCTCGATAATAAGAACTGAGCGTTCCATGGAGTAATAATCAGACATTTTCATCCTTGAGCTGCAGAAATCTACTGCACTCGGTAATCGACTCGTCAGGGCTTCCCCACACAGGCAGGCTGCTGGAGGAGAGGGTGAGTTGTGCTGTGTTTTTAATACAAATCCAGCAAAGCTAGCAGATGTTTGATGCTTCGTACTGTGTGCTGGGACTGTACATGTACTGTTGCTGAAGTTTGCTGCTGTTCTCACCATTAATTGTGGCTTTTTGATGGCGGTTTCTAGTTGGAGACATAAGCTGCAGTGTATTGTTATCGTGCGGTCTTTTCTGAGGTTGCTAAAACTAGCTAAGCTAGCGGTCAGCTAACTTGACCTCTCGAGGGGGAGTCTTACTCGGTGTCACGGTGTGTTAGACCATGGATTAAACTTACACCGGAATATCCCTTTAAAGCCGGGAAAGCGGGTACGTCTTTCTTCGGAAGGCAGCGATTTCGAGGAGTTTCTCGGCTTCGAAGAAGAAGAAGCCTCGCTGACATAATCACTGAGGAGGGCTTTGACCCGAATCGACCGGGAGTTATGGTTGAGGCACATGTTTGAGGACAACGACGATGATAACGACGACGAGTTTGAAGGGTTTGAAAGTGAGTGGAAGACTGACAACTACCACAGTAATCAGCGTAGTGTTTTCAATCGCACAGCAGGGGGGAAAGTCGATTTGCCTGCAGATTTGATCAGATTTTTACGGAGGAACTTTGGGCGCATCTTGTTACCGAGACTAATAATTACCGTGACCAGGTTCAACAAACTCCAACTCACATTGAGAGCTTCAGGAAGCACTATCGCCGGTACATCTAAGGCAGACTGTTAGTCATTACATTCTGGTCTTGTTCTTTATTTCTAGTTGATTTTTATTTATTTTCTCACTGTTTTTTATTTGAAAATAGTGCTGTTCCTGCACTGACACTTTACTTTGACACTGACAATTTGTGTGTTCACTTTATCTAAATAAACTCAATGTCTGAGGAAAGCCACAGGTGTAAGCTCTCAAATACTCTTTGAATTTTGTTTCTATCTGCTACAGAGGCTGAGAAATCAATCATTTAGTAGCTGTTGAATTTCCAGAAAATCTTCAGGTTTTAGGGGTTTTTCTGAAATCGCCCGCAGGTTTTCCAGGCGTCTTCGGCCTGAATGGGTTAAACTGGAGCGAAGCTGTGATGTGGCGTCGTGATTCTGCAAAACCTGAGTCATAGTGCCGCTCGCGTGCCAAAGGTACGTTGTTTTGGAATTAAAAACGCCTCCGAGATGTGAGTAGTGATGCAGTTTGCTGAGCAACACTCGCCTCACTCAGGTAATTCTGCATCATCATCATCTTCATCATCAGTTAAATGAAAACAGAGCCTGCTGTCGCTCTCAGATCCTTTGTGATCCTCAAGCACTCCGCCAGACAAAGTTGCCTCCTCTCGCGTCGAGTGTGTTTGATAGTTCGGACCCGAAGCGCTGCCCTAGTTTCTCGTGTGTCAAAGACAGCTGCTTGACCGCAGAGCAGAAAAGGTCAAGAGGGCTGAGCGGTGATGTAAGATTCAAACATTCAACAACGGGAAGAGGGGTCAAGAAGAAGAATGCAGGAAAAGAATGGGCACTCGAGTTTTCCATGAAGCGCCGGCGTGTCTGACTCACAGGGGCACCGCGTCTGCAGCAGCATCATCCGGATTAACTCACACAAAAGAGACGGACTGAAAATGAAACACATTCCCTGGCTGCAAAAAAATGAGCGATTCCTGGAATTTGGCACATCGGCCGTCTCCGATTGTCTTTGTGCAGATGTCATCGCTGGGGAGCGAAGCTGCTGGGCCTCTTTGTTGTTTTATTTTACGATGACTCATTGTATTGTGCCCCGGCGCTGGTACGCAGTTCTGCCCGGGCCTCACATTAACACCTCTGTCCAGTTGCGTCAGCGGGCAGCGAGATGACCCCTGGCGCCCACAGAGGTGTGCCACCACGCCATGACGCTTCATGCACATCCCCATCAACACATTTTTAAAAAAAACGTCACGGCGGTTCAGGGTTCAGTATCGCTTTCTTTTCTTTCCGACGGCGGTCCTTCCTGTCGCTGCAGCTGCTCCTGACAAACACTCGCTGGATGCAGATGGTGAGAAAATGTGACCAAATATGGTCGAGGTGCTGCTGTTTCCATGTGGTGTGTTTGCAGGATGACAAACAGGTTTGATTCACACGTTGGACTGGATGTTATGGATGTTAAAACAACTTCAAAGCCACATTTTTTGAGGAACGCTCTGTCTCGTTAACCTTCATCGTTTCAGGACTGATGGGAGTGAAATCTGGCGCCGTGCACCGACTTTAAACAACACTGAGTCTGTTTGTTTGACAGCCAAAATGCAGCTTCGGGATCGACTCCTTTCAAAATAAGAGATAAAAACGCAATAAATAGTCTGACAGGATCGAAGTAAACCAAAAATATCATCTAAAAATAAAACAAAAGTTGGAACGAGTCGATGTAAAACAAGTCTACAGCCTGCCAGCGGCTCTGCGAGGCTGCAGACGCCGTCACTTTGCCTGTATGCAAACACGCACGAGTCCAGTTTTGTTTTCTACACTTCCTTCATACAAACTCGACCTGTCAGATGTGATATTTACTCGGCGTGAGTTCTCTGCGATGATCCCACCGCTCGAGGGTCGTCATCAACGTGGGCGGGTCGTCATCAACGTGGGCGGGTCGTCATCAACGTGGGCGGGTCGTCATCAACGTGGGCGGGTCGTCTTCAACGTGGACGGGTCATCATCAGACGTGGGCGAGTCGTCTTCAACGTGGGCGGGTCGTCTTCAGTGACGTACTTATCCACGCGACACATAAACAGGGCTAGCTGTGGGCGACGCAAAACACGTCCACCTTTTCATTTCCTGTCGCACCATCAAGCTCGTTCTGGATGCGTCTTCAGCGACAACACTCAGGAGCGTCTCCACCTCTGCCACGGTCCACGCCGTGTTCCTGCGCGTTGTTCCTTCCATGTAATCGCTATGTTGACTGAACGCAGATGCTAGTTTTTAAAGGTAGCGGGCGTCAGGCTCGGACGTCGCGCTCGTCATGAGTCGTCAAGTGGCGTCGCTCTCTGTCCAATCAGTGGCCGGCTGCCAGCTTACGTCACACAGAAGTATCAGCTCAGCTCGGTTGGAACTTATACGGAGGTGATACTAAAAAAGCACCACTTTAGCAGGTACCAGGTACCAGATTTCAGTAATGGGAACGCAAAAAAGGCGAGCTGAGTCGAGGCGAGGCGAGCTGGTACTGTCGGTGGAAAAACGGCAAACGATGTCTGAGGGGGGAAACTAACACTAAATGCCACTAAACACTGAGAATATTGATGATTTTTCTTCAGCTGAGGTCACAGAGGTCACTCGCCTTTTCAAACTTCAAGCTTCACATTTCAAATGTTCTTCTTGAACTTGAGATAAAGTCTGGTATTATTCCCCCGACCACCTCGCGGAGTTACTGCTGCGTAAGCGTCTTCCTGACCGTTGGTAACCTCCGCGGCTCGTCCCCCCCGACGGAACGGCCTGTTCTTTGGGCTTGTGTGCGATGAGTCCCTGGAGCTGCGGCAGAGTTATGTCCAGGGCCGGGTCAGGATGGGGGCCTTCTATTGTTTCGCCGTTTGTCTTGTGTGTCAGTGTGTGTTTGTGTGTTCTGTCAGTGTGTGTGTGTCGGGCCGCTCTGGAGAAAGCCCCTTCCTGTGTGGCGCTGGAGGTTCCTTCTGGGGCTGGGCGGCCGGCGGCCCTGCAGACATGCTGTCTCGCTCCAGTTCCACCACAAGGCCTTACCATTGTTCTGCCCCTCGCTCCCTGTGTCCTGTTCGGTCTGCCAACCCGCCGGCCCCCACACCTCCACCCTCTCCTCCTCGTCTCTCGCCCTGCAGGTGCAGCTGATCCTTGGCCCGGCGACGGAGGAAGTGCAGGCCCAGAAACAATAGCCGAGCTCGGCTCCTATTTATACATCAATTCTTTCTTTTATCTATATGTTTGACTGCTTATTTTTGGGGGGATTTGACATCAGTATGTTCAACTTTGTGTCACCACGCTGGATTGTAAAACCCCCTGTGTCAGCACACAAACATGTTTAGCTTGTTGCTAGCCAACTAGGCTGAGGAGTTCCCCTCCCTGACCCGAACGAGAAGTTCCCTCGTCTGCACGGTTCTTGTGTTGACTATGTTGAAATCAGCCGTATCTCCCGCAGAGATTATTTCCAGTAGCTTGATTTGTCTCATAAATGGGACGGAGTCAAACTAATGGCCACAGTTTGAGTGGCAAAGTCTCCTGAGTACAGTACAGGGCAGTAAACGTGTGATGTAACGGTGCAGTGACGTTGGCGCGGCGCAAAAGGTGAAAGGTGGATGATAACGTTTCTTATGAAAGTGCTCGGCTGGTAAAACTGTGGCAGACAGATAGTGTGTAACAGGGCGACGAGTGCAGGACGTTCAGCTTGTGCTCTGAAAGGTTTCTCAGACCGAATGAACTCCGGACTGTAAACCTCTGACGGTGGAACAACAGGTTCCTGCTGTTCAGCTCACAAACAAGTCAGAACCTACGACGGAGTATTAGGGCCATACTAAGAGAAAAAAAAATAAAAATAATAAAAAATTGAGGGGAAATTACGAGAATAAAGTCGTAGTATTTTGACTTTTTTCTCGTAATATTTTGACTTTTTTCTCATTATATTATGACTTTTTTCTCGTAATATTTTGACTTTATTCTCGTAATATTTTGACTTTATTCTCGTAATATTATGACTTTATTCTCGTAATATTTTGACTTTAATCTCGTAATATTATGAATTTTTTTATCATAATATTTTGACTTTATTCTTGTAATATTTTGACTTTTTTTCTCGTAATATTTTGACTTTATTCTTGTAATATTTTGACTTTAATCTCATAATATTATGAATTTTTCTCGTAATATTTTGACTTTATTCTCGTAATATTTTGACTTTAATCTCATAATATTATGAAATTTTCTTGTAATATTTTGACTTTTTTCTCGTAATATTTTGACTTTAATCTCGTAATATTTTGACTTTATTCTCGTAATATTTTGACTTTAATCTCGTAATATTATGACTTTATTCTCGTAATATTTTGGCTTTAATCTCGTAATATTATGAATTTTTTCTCGTAATATTTTGATTTTAATCTCATAATATTTTGACTTTAATCTCGTAATATTTTGACTTTATTCTCATAATATTTTGACTTTAATCTCATAATATTATGAATTTTTTCTCATAATATTTTGACTTTAATCTCGTAATATTATGAATTTTTTCTCGTAATATTTTTACTTTATTCTCGTAATATTTTGACTTTTTTCTCGTAATATTTTGACTTTAATCTCGTAATTTGCCCTCCAAAATATTTTTCTTTTCTCTTAGTCTGGCCCTAATACTCCGTCGTAAGAATCTCACCCGACACGTCTCCAGTGTAAAACGGTGAGGAAACCTGTTTGACTGTCGTTTGAACCTTTACGTACCTGCTAACATCACCTGTTGAAGCGCAATAACAATAATATGATCTTTTCCTAAATCTAACCAAGAAGTCTGACAAAACCGAAATCCAAAATCCATAATATGTCAAACTATGTGTTGTCAGTGAGCTTTATTTTGAAAAGAAAGCCTGAAAAATGTTTCCTCAGGTGGAAAAAAAAAATGACATCAGATTCACATCAGACTTAGAAAATGGGTCACTTGTCCCTCAGGGCTTCCGTAGTGAAACAACCAGGACTCTGAATGTCTTCAGCAGCTGCGTTTTATATAAATCATGTGCAAAATGTGCATCGTGTTCACTTTCAGCAGGTGTACGTGAGTAAATATTCGGTGTTTTGATGCTGTAGCAACCTCTCCAAACACTCCCGAGTCTTTTTCCTCCACCTGTTTATGTTCGGCTGAATTTATTCGAAACTATCTGAGAGTTGTTTTGTTGAACCTCCATCCTGACGCTGTCCTGACTCCATGAACATCTGACGGATCAGACACACAGCAGCAGTAGGATTAAATCAGAGAGGAATATTCAAGAGGCCGGTGTCATTCTCCTGCAGTTCTGACCCGGTCGTGGACCCTCAGCATCTCCTCCCTGTACCGGTCATACTCTCATCATGTGGCCCCGCTGGTTTGCCAAAAGCCTTCATCTTCACGTCTGCGCTGAGCCGACATCAGTGGCCAGATTAAGAGCTCTCGCTGCCCACCGTCGCGGCCTTAACGACTACTGACTGCCTCCCTCGCGCTCTGATTCTCCCGGTGATGTTGATTACAGGCCCGGATAAATACTCCCTCGCACGTCTCGGCAGCAGCTGAGGAGCAGAACCGAGGAGGGAGGACGAGAAACTCAAGATCTTAAAGCTCAAAGGTTCCACTGAAGACTTTACTCTTTCTAATCTACCGATGGATCGTCAATAAACGTTGTTTCAGTCTCAGAGTGAAAGACTTTCTATTTGTTTTATTGTTCTGGATTGATTGCAGTGGATTCAGATCAGCTGGCTCCTGATTAATGAGTGAAAGCAGCTTAAGGCGTTCATCTCTCGGCCAATCACGGTGTGACGACGCCCTTCTTGTGAAGGCTTAAGAGAGGTGGGGACCGACACCCGGGTCAGACTGGTTCTGATTCTGTCCTCGACTCTCTGCAGACATAAACGCTGCTCTGTTCTTTCTATCTGTGTGTGTCACAAGTCGACCTGCATCTGGGCCGGGTTTATTTACACAAGTGTGTCGCTGCAGGTTTTCTTTCGCCTGTTCATCTCAGCTGAACCTCTTGAAACCCGAGCCCGTCTACACACCTTCAGTTTCCCCAGTTGAGAGGTTTTAAAAGCATATTTCCGTTTCGTTATCCCCTGAAAATACATTTCTCCTGACACAACATACTAATGAGCGAATGTTAGCATGCTAAACTCAGATGGCATCAACAGCGACCTGATTTCTTTAGATCATCTTCCTCATATCTCCTTTTTAAAAAAAAATCCAGATCTGATCTTTGTGAAGTGGTCAAACCTTTCTGGATGAACTCACAGACGCAGAATCACATAAAAAGAAAAAACGTTAGACGATGAAATCCTCGTCTCACTCAGGTTAAGCGAGGACGGAGGTTCTTACATAAAGATGCATTGACAGTTTGAACGTTCGAACATCTGGACACATCACAGAAGCCGTCGGAGGCCAAGAACCAGTGAAATGTGAGATTGCAGAGCAGATACAAGATCGAATCAGCGATGCACGACGTCTCGCAAGTGAACAAAGCACATTGTCCCTTTGAAGAATTACTGGCAGGCGATGATGTCGCTCGCCCTAATGAACTGAGCCGGCCAGATGTTTAAGACATCAGCGCTGATGGAGAGCGAAGACGTAAGAAGCCCGGTCGCAGCGTGACTGCAGCAGACGGACTTCGGATCTGCTCTCCCAGTGGCGTAACGCCTGACGTTTGCCCACTCAGATATGGATCAGCTACAAAGCAATTGAGCCTTATCGGTTTCCTTTTTCTTTATCAAGTTCCTGCCTCGGCTGATGGATGTTGGGCAGGTCCGCGGCTATTGTTACTCCGGAGCTGTGAAACTGTCAGAGAGGCCGCGGGTGCAAACAAACTGACTTATATCGCTCCGTTCACATGATCATCATCGCCAACATTTCCCTTTTTTCTGTTAGGACAAAACTTTTTAATTCATATCGTTAACAAGTTGTTGCACTTGATCTCCCTTTTTTTTTTACGTTTGCTTCCACCACAAGATCATGTTGAGAGACGTCACATGAGGTGGTGCAGGTGGTGTTCAGCCTGTTTTCTGGGTTTTGTGGTGTCTTTTGCCTTTTGTTTTCAGTCTTCCAGTTTTCTTCAGCAGCCTGATTTTTTCCCTCCACACCTGCACTGCATCTCCCTCGTTAGCTCTCATTAACTCCCTCCAGTGTTTTTCCAGACTTTTCCAGAAATATTGAGCAACAAAGGAGACGTTTGCACTCTCCGTATACGTTGAGCGCCTCAGTGTCATGAGGCAGGGTTTGTGGTGTTTACTGTCTGTTTCTTCAGCAGATGTTGTTTCCTCCAATCTGTGCAGCAGTTTTGGTTAGGAACCATTCAACTTTAATCGTCTGCCCATCTTGTCAGCAGCTTCGTCAGGATATGCACATAATCTACAACATCATTGTGTTTTTGTTTTTTTCCTGATCAGATTAAAAGTCATAAACACAAGAGAAAATATAAAATCACCAGGAAAAAACAATTCTCACTTGCCGCTCAGGGTTTTAAATGTTCTTAACATAGTATATTTCCCCCAATTCACACTTTAATGGACCTTTTCCTTTTATTTTTGTGAATGGATTGTCAGGATATTCATTCATTTAGCTCCCCTGACTTTTCTCTCGCGACACAACGAGCTCAAACACATCGATAACTTTTGCACGGATTGCTATGAAATGTGTAATTTGTGCTAACTTTGTTCCCCTGACCTTTCACCTTGTGAGAAACATTTCCAGTTTGCTGCATCAATATGCTTCAAAATGAATCTGTTAGGACAAAACCTTTTAATTCATAGCGTTAACAAGTTGTTGCACTACATCTCCATTTCTTTTTTTACGTCTGCTTCCACAGATCACGTCAGAGACGTCACATGAGGTGGTGCAGGTGGTGTTCAGCCTGTTTTCTGGGTTTTGTGGTGTCTTTTGCTTCAGATTTTTCCCCTCCACACCTGCACTGCATCTCCCTCGTTAGCTCTCATTAACTCCCTCCAGTGTTTTTCCAGACTTTTCCAGAAATATTGAGCAACAAAGGAGACGTTTGCACTCTCCGTATACGTTGAGCGCCTCAGTGTCATGAGACGGTTTGTGGTGTTTACTGTCTGTTTCTTCAGCAGATGTTTTTCCTCCTCTGTGCACAGTTTTGGTTGGAAACATTCGACTTAATTGTCTCCCATCTTGTCAAATCCAGCAGCTTCGTCAGGAGCCTTAAACTTTAAACGATGACCCCTTTAGTGTCAGATTTGCACATAATCTACAACATCATTGTGTTTTTTTTTCCTGATCAGATTAAAAGTCATAAACACGAGAGAAAATATAAAATCACCAGGAAAAAACAATTCTCACTTGCCGCTCAGGGTTTTAAATGTTCTTAACATAGTATATTTCCCCCAATTCACACTTTAATGGACCTTTTTCTTTTATTTTTGTGAATGGATTGTCAGGATATTCATTCATTTAGCTCCCCTGACTTAACATATCGATAACTTTTGCACGGATTGCTATGAAATGTGTCATTTGTGATAACTTTGTTCCCCTGACCTTTCACCTTGTGAGAAACATTTCCTGTTTGTGTTTGTGAAATTTGTATTTGTGGTGAAACTGTTTAGTTTAGCAGCTCGCAGGTTTGCAGACTCTTGTTGTTGTGTAAATGCTTTCACAGAGTCGGCTGTAAGTTTGCACCACCGGTGTTATTTTGCAGAAATACAATAAAAATAGCAGATAACATGTTTAACAGCTGATCTATCCGAGCAATCAGTATTTTTTTTTTGTTGTCATGATAACAGATTAAAACTAGAGAAAATCTGTCCAGTCACAAAGGGCACTGAGGACACGGAGAGCTCTTAATGCTGGATCAGCACGCTCAACAGCAACAACAACAGTGAGTAAAAAAACCTACGAGTATCTGCCTGCATGTGCGCAGACCGGGCCGGCTGGCTGGCCCAGAACCGGTTTCAAACCTGTTCAGATTAACCCTGTGGGTCAGGTCGGAGGGAGCAGAGCGACACGGCACCACACCACCGCTTTATCCCGGCAGCCTGGCACCTCCAGCAAAGCCGATAAGCAGATCAGCTGTCAGCCGGCCAGAACAGACGACGCACCGCGACCACATTACACAGAGCTGGAACCCCGACAGGCGCAGTTTTGTGTTTTAGTGACACAATTCTCCGCTCCGCACCAGGGAGAGCTTGATCTTTAGAGCATTGTTCCTTTAATTAGCGTTCGGAGCCGGCCAAAAGCTTTTATAGACACGGACTCTTATCCCTCTTAGTGTATAAAGTAATACTTAAGAGACTAGCGAGGGACGGCCAGAGATCGTCACGGGCCAAATCCTGCTCGGCTTTCTGGATCAATATCGGGGCCAGGAGATCTCACACTCCTGAGTCATCAGTACCTGCAGATGATGGAGGAGTTAATTTCTCCTAATCAGATTTTGGACTGTGACAACACACAAGTTAGAAACCGCTAAGCTTATTATCAGCCATAATCATGAGTCATTCATTTACCCGGGCCGGAGTTATGTCACAGGTCGGCTCGTTCAGGAGGCGTTTCGAGGCCCGTACGCAGTGTGCCTTTTTAAAATGACATGAGACTTTCTCCGACAAAAGGTTTTGTGGCTTGTCTGTGACCTCCTGATCCAAACCACCAGGAGCTGTCACTCTCTGGCAGGTGTGGTGATCACATGGATCTGTTTACTGCAGGTTAACCACACAGCGTGCAGAGAGACTGTTGACTCACCGGGGGGCCTGTCTACTACCTGGAGGAGGTCAAACGGTGAGGTGAGACGGGCGAGGTTACCGTCTGCATCCATTAAAAACTGGTTCAAACCAGCCGTCCCGGGACACACGTTCTCCTTTGTTCTGTGAACTTGCATCACCGTGTTGTGTTTGTTCTGACTGTCAGTGATCTCTGGACCAGCGCCAAGATCGGGTCGCAGATTGGATCCCTGTATCCTGCTCCGTCTGGAGATGGGAGGTCGCTCTGTTAGTTGTTAGTTAACTTTTCTTAAAACAATGTGAATTCTCTCCCGACATCATCATCATTCACATCACGATGTCGCAGTGAGATTCAACCTGCTGATGTTTAACCAGTGTGGATGCAAAGTGGAGAGCGCCATCTGGTGTTGAACCAGTATTACTGGTTTACTAATATCTGGAGAACAGTTTTTCTTCAGCAGCAACTCGGCACAAACTTGTATGAAGGTCCGGCCCTGCACTGTTCTCTGATTTAGATTTTGTAATTGTTTATTGCATCCCACTTTCTTTGCCCTGCCTTTTTTTTTTTTTTTTTTAAAGGGGGGTCATTCCATGAAATCGGTGCCTTTTCAACTTTGAAAAGTTAAAATTTAAATTATATTTAATTGCTATTTTTTCAGTAGCCAGGAATTAAAGACAGTTTGAAATGACAAGAAATTATATTGTGCCATCTCAGCTATGGAATTTCATATTTGATAACTGTTTTAGTCAAGTCCTGTTACTGGAAAGGTAACAGGGTTGACAGTAACAGGGTTGACCATTTCAAGCTAATTTGCCCATTGCTAGCTAAAACAAATGTTAGCTAAAGCACATGCTATGTACTTTGAAAGGAAATTACATGTAGCATATTGATTATATTATGAGAAATAAATAATTGTTTGGATTTATATGTTAAAAAATGGTAACAGGGTTGACGTTGTATGCTTGTCCCCCTGGTTCAACCTTGAAAAAACATCAAAAATAGCACATCAGAGATGAGCAAAACTTACTTGTCACTGAGCTGTTAGCATCCTGGTTCAGAGATGATGCAACCTCCTGTAAATCATGTCAAATCTAGAATGTACCGTTATTTTGATAGGGTTTTTTGGTTAGGGTAACAGGGTTGACATAAAATTAGGGAACACCGATAAATTGCTAAATATTTATTACAATTAATATATATTTTTACCAAAAACACTGTTGAAAACAAGGTCCCAGAACACTGTTTGTTTGAGGCTAGAGAGGTGGCAGGGTCCGCCACATGTAAACAAAGTAGAACAGTATCAGCTCAGTTTGTTTATTCAGTCGTGAAAACAAAGAGAGGTTGGTTATTTGGTTTGTTTAGGCAGATTTCTACCGCAGAACAGCGTGCTGCACCTTTAAAACTTTAATGATTTATGGATCTGAGCTTTCTTACAGCATATACAGGTGAGCACAGGTGATTAAAGGGGCTGTTTCTGTGACGTCACCTCATCACCGGTGTCATTACAGTTTTTTCCAACCGCTATGACCCGTTTGTCAGAACCTTAAACACTTTTTCAAAACTGTTAACGCACATCACACCTGAAACACACAATTCCCCAAACAGTTAATTTCATGCTCAAAATCCCGCAGTGTAACTAAACACAGACACACACTTCCAAAATACAATAATACACTAACACAGTTCACCAAATCTACCAAAGCACTGACACACGTTGTCTTCCAACAGAAACATTGAGTCAGTCACAGCACAGTGTCATAAAAAACACTGACAACTGATGGAATAACACAAACTGAATCACTTTGCATGTGTCAAATCTACTTTTTTTTCCTTTTTCTTTTACAATCAACAGATTATTGTGTTGATCATACATGTAAATCAATGTTTGTGATGATGTTCTTCATTTTTCTTTTGTTGGACATGAATTTTGTTCCTTTTTCACTCAGTACAAAAAGTGAACGACCCATATCAGAGCAGCTTTGCAGAATGTTTATGAAAGAAGAAGACAGTAAATGACAGGATTTGCAGTAAACACTTTTCTGTATTGCAAATGAAAATGACTTACAGTAAAGAGGGAAAAAAATCAGCATTTAGCTGTCATTCATTACTGTATT
This sequence comes from Lagodon rhomboides, assembly GCA_039737535.1. Lineage (NCBI taxonomy): Eukaryota > Metazoa > Chordata > Actinopteri > Spariformes > Sparidae > Lagodon > Lagodon rhomboides. The sequence goes on along the minus strand of CM077791.1, from coordinate 31,991,203 downwards.
GTCAAATACACAAAAAGGAAAAGGAGCAGAAGAAATCACTGTAAAAGTGGAAGAAGAAAAAAAAGCTAATCTGCTCGGTCGTCACATATTTTCATCGACATGACACCTGATGTCTTCTCTGGCCAGGCATGTTGGGAAGTATCTTCTTGCCTTATTCAGCCTCAGCTGTGATCAATGTAATCTTCTATCCATTAGTTTTGAACATGAGGTTTTCTGTTTTGACAAACCGTGTAAAGCAATTGAAAATTCACCAGTTAACATCTACTGTTTTGGTCTTGGTTGAGCTTGTGTGTGTAAAAGGAGTTAAATCTAATTTTAAACGTGTAAAATGTGTGTATTTTGTGTCAAAAGAAGAAGAATTGTGTTAATTGTATAGCCCACACAGGCTGATGTTGTGGTAACTGTGTGAAGAGTTTTGAAAAAGCGTTAAAAGTATTGAACAACGGGTCATAGCGGTTGTAAAAAACTGTAATGGAGACGCATTGTTCAGGACGCTGTCACACTTCTGTTTCTTTGGGTCGTGTCTCCATCTAGTGGTCGAGATTTATACTCCACCTTCGTTCCTCTGCAGTGTCGGTGAGCCTTTTTATAGACTGAACCGAGGAGACGAACACCTCTCGTCCTGCTGCACGGCAGCGATAAAGAGCCGCAAACAAACAAACCCAGAGCATCACATCGCAGCGACACCGACGGCCTCCGAGGCAGAACAATAAACAAAGGAGCTCCGACAGCACTTCCTGTGTTTGCATCCATCCAGCGGCCAGAGCTATTTTCTCCTCTCCGTGCTGGCATGCTGATTCTTTACATTGTGCTTTGTTCAGACTCCAGTGGTCATTGTTTTTTCTGTTTAATTCCACAATTTGTCATGGGCAAAGCTAAACAGATAGACAGACACACACACACAGGGAAGCCCAGAACAAACACGAGGCTTATGAGTCAGTGTGCGTTGTTTGATGCCTGCTGGAGAAAAGACACGAACAATGCTTTGATCGACTCAAAGGAGAAAGTACAGCGTGACTCATATTCTATTATAGCCGGTCCCACGACGAGACGTAGCCCACAGTGGAGACGCTAATAAAGTGTGATAACCAACAGCTCATTAAAAAAAAACAGTGTGCGAACTAATCTGTGGCCAACTGTGCTCAAGGGAGCACATTTCAACTGATATGAGATGTTTTCTAAATCTAATGTGCAGTTAAGAGTTTGTCTACGAGCTTCTTATTGCTTCACAGGAAGCTAACGGACGGTCCTCGCTTTGACGATCCGACATACGAAGCCCTGAATGTACATTTTTCATAAATTCACTGAACCTTTTCAATCAAAATGTTCAATAAATGTGCTGTGTTACGTATCAATAACAGGCTGAATGAAGACACACATGTAACTCCACAATAAGGGAATTAAATGAACTTGACTTTTGGACCGACCGGCGCAGTATTGACCCGTTCTGACAGTCAGATTGAAGCTATATGTGGTAACTGTATCGTCTTTTTAGTTTTCTTCTTGAGTTTAGTAGATTTGTACAAAGGCTCATCTAGCGACGGGAGATTTTAATTAGTTCAGGCTGCTACTACTTTCATTTAACTCACATTTCGACTCGAGCGGCTGACGGTCAGATGGGTAATAAAGTCATTCATGACGAGGAAAAGAGGTTCTAATGTTCTAATAAGCCATCAGGGAAAACTTGGGGGTTTTCCTGTCGAGCTAACGAGCTGAAGAAATAAACCCAGTCCACGTCGTACTGGAGGAAGGTAATAAAACACCTGCAGCATTCAGAACTGTGAATTACTGACATCATTGTGACGGGGAGGATGTTTTTCTCATCTGAAGAAAGACAAGATGACTAGTTGCTCTACTTAACACAATGTAGGCAAAAAATGTGTCTTGGGAGAAAAGGGTGAATTCAAAGGCCGACATGAATGAGCTTTTATAAATAAATTTGTTAGTTTATTGGTCATGATATCACTGATTCCAATAACACATGAGTCCAACTTCTGAGAGACGAGAGGTTCAGCTACATGAGATTCAACATCGACACGTCTGTAGCAGCAAGGTAAAGGCTGCAATGTGCCTCCTTGTCTGTCTAAAAGGGAGGTGTAATATTCCTCCTTTTCCAAACAGCCTCCACTTTTCCTCCTCTGGTAGGCGTCAACATGTGACGTGACGTGAAGCAGGAAGTTGGGCGTGAAGAGAAGCAGGGCAGTTTCTGCTTTTCTCCCAAAATCCTCTTCCCGTTTAACATTGGGGCTTATGGGGCAGTTGCTGGAGTTTGTGTCGGTTAGACGCAGATAATTCAAAAACCGTACATCCTCCTGATAAAGTGGACACGTTGCCAGACAGAAGACAAGTGTGGCTACGTTCTTGGAAAATATCACTATTGTAGTGTGAAATCTGTGGCTAGGATCGTCATCTAAAGAAACATTTTCGGAGAGTTTTTTTCAGGCTCCCCCACTCTGCCAGTTGGTGCTGCGCGAACATTCCGCAATACACACACATTGAAAATCCTGAATTTTTCTGATTTTTTTCGAAATCACTCACGATCAATTAAGGGTCACCGTTCAAAAACTAAACATCGTAGAAAGAAAGTTCAAATACAACTCAAATAGATCAGACTTGTGCCTACATTTTAAAGTTTGAATGGTGTCTCTAGGTCAAAGTATGCCAGAGCAGGAGATGTTTGAAAAACGTCGATGATTTGCGATTTTTGACCCCGTCCCATTCATTCCTTATGGGAAATTTGTCGCAGTTTTTCTTCAAAATAAGAGCTTTACATTGCACCCCATCGGAGTTTAGAACTGGGTTCTTAGCGGGGGGCTTTTAATTTGAAAGCAGCGACCGCTATTAGCTCGCCGCTACAACAACAAGCGGACAACCAAGACAGCTACAGAGAGCGAGGAGACGCTAGCATCTCCCGGATCTCAGCGGCTTTCCAGCTGCTCATCTTGGTGGATGAAGTGACGAACTGACTGCTGTGATCAGCTGTTTCCTGGTTTTAAAACTCCCGGCTGTGGGTGCGCAGCAGTGCACGTCATCCACACCTCCGCCCATCTCAGCATTTGCCACCACATTGCCGCCTCGGATTTACACAGCAATGGAGGCGCAAATAAGTGTAACGTTACCCTCCGAGGGGCAAAACTGGCGGAACAAAACAGATCCACCAATTTGCCGCCTTCTGTCTAAATCTGCAGAGCGAGCCGCCAAAAGGACGGCAGATTGGCCCAGAATAAAAACGGCTTATGAGGCTCTTCGATGTCCTGGATCTTAATCGACTTGTCTTCTTACTCGGGACCAGAACCAAATGACTGAATAAAGGCCGCTCTGTCTCAAGCGGATCTTTCCCTGTAATCTGGACCGGGAGGTTTAAAGAGAACCAGCCGTTGAGGACGTGATGAGGTCTTTGTGGTTCTGTTCAACACTGCAGCAAAGAACCAGCTTTCCCAGTGATCACTGATGCCAAAAGCCCGATTAAAAGGGGCGCAGTCGGTACCGGGCCCCAGAGCCTCACTGTGGCATTATGTTTCAAACCCATTCAGCTGCATTTATGGAATTAAGGGTAAAAAAAGGTCAGCGCTGGTGAATGCTCGGGGCCTCGGGGGCAGCAATACAGGCTAATTTGACAGATATTTCTATTGTTGCTGTTGCTAATCTGATGCTACAATGGTCCTTCCTCTCCCTCCCCCTGTATTTTCCCTCCTCCGTCATCCTCCTCCACCCACCGAGCCGAGGCGCTGCCAGGCCACCAAGACGGCTATAATTATCCCGGCAAACGGAAATATGTGTTGCTGGATTTGACACGGCCATTTTCACTTTAATTGCTGTTTAGACGCCAGCAGCGCCTTTTGTCACGCAGAGCAGTTTAATCATGGCGGGGGATTGAGAGAGGCGAGAGGGAGAGCTGGTGGTGTGACGTGCAGATCCAACCGGAGCTATCAGCGTGGAGATGAGCTGAAGTGTCAGCTGTGGCGCAGAAACACAGCGTGAGTCGTACGTGGATAAAACCTTTTTAATTCTGAACCCGTCCTGAAGGAGGAGATGACGGATGACATAACTTCTGTAACAGTTTAAAAATGACAGGGTTTTTCAATTCTTGACATGTGCTGGATACTTCATCTCATCTGCTGATCTATTTGAGATTTGTGTTTAAAGTTACGGAAGCGTATTGCATTCACTTGATAAATTTATTTTTTGGTTTGTTTTTCTGAGTAATTTATTTCTTGTCTGTTTTTTTTTTTGAATAATTATTTGTGTTTTTCTGAGTAATTTATTTCTTGTCTGTTTTTTTTTTTTTGAATAATTATTTCTGTTTTTCTGAGTAATTTATTTCTTGTCTTTTTTGAATAATTATTTCTGTTTTTCTGAGTAATTTATTTCTTGTCTGTTTTTTTGAATAATTATTTCTGTTTTTCTGAGTAATTTATTTCTTGTCTGTTTTTTTGAATAATTATTTCTGTTTTTCTGAGTAATTTATTTCTTGTCTGTTTTTTTGAATAATTATTTCTGTTTTTCTGAGTAATTTATTTCTTGTCTGTTTTTTTGAATAATTATTTCTGTTTTTCTGAGTAATTTATTTCTTGTCTGTTTTTTTGAATAATTATTTCTGTTTTTTTGAATAATTATTTCTGTTTTTCTGAGTAATTTATTTCTTGTCTGTTTTTTTGAATAATTATTTCTGTTTTTCTGAGTAATTTATTTCTTGTCTGTTTTTTTGAATAATTATTTCTGTTTTTCTGAGTAATTTATTTCTTGTCTGTTTTTTTGAATAATTATTTCTGTTTTTTTGAATAATTATTTCTGTTTTTCTGAGTAATTTATTTCTTGTCTGTTTTTTTGAATAATTATTTCTGTTTTTTTCTGAGTAATTTATTTCTTGTCTGTTTTTTTGAATAATTATTTCTGTTTTTTTGAATAATTATTTCTGTTTTTTTGAATAATTATTTCTGATTTTCTGAATAATTTTTTTTTTCTGTTTTTCGTGCTAATTTTTTTCCTGAGTTTACAGAGCATTTGAAGATCCATTCATTCATTGAGAGCTCGACTTCATGGTTACAAACATGACCGACTTGTTCAGTTTAATCAAGTTTTACTTTGATCTATTCTGGGTTTAAGACACTGGGAGATAGTCCTGTCTTTAACTCATATAGATATTGACCCGGTATGGTGGAGAGTTGAAGGCATGTATGCGCGGGCAGGAGTCACCATAGGTCCACGACATGGTCCACGGGAGAACAGGAGTCTGTTACAGTTTAGTTAACTTTGACCCCATGAAGCTGAGCAGGATGTCACAGGAAGTAAAAATACTCTGTATATTTAACCTTGTAACTTAATTTCTCTTGATTTTATGTTTGACGGTTGGAGGTTAATTACTTCTATCCACACTAGACCTCCCTAATCTCCCTGAAGCAGAATTATCAAGTGGTCAATACAACGTCAGCGCGTATTAAAGATGGCCACCTTAACGTGTGTGTGCGTGACACATGACATGTATGTGGTACAACAACAGGCGTTGCGTTATGCACATCAGGGGTTTGCACACACATGGTCAAATGGCTCCACATCCAGTACGGTAATTAAACAGGCGCCCTCGCTGTTTGAGGCTTAAAATATGGAGGCAGATCCAGATCTGGGATGGGGTCAGAGAACCTCCTGCCTGCGAGGCGCCTGGAGGCGGCACGCTCTGCCCTTGTTGTCGCTCGCAGGCCTTTGATGGGCTTCGGGAGTCAGACGGGAGAGGAAGTGCATGGCGGAGCGTGGTTAATTCCCATCGGGGGGCCCTCACGGAACGACAACAACCAGGGGGCAGCGAGGACTCGCGCTGCCAAGTTTGACGCGGCCGCGGCGGAGAGCATGCATGTTTAATGGCCTGCTTCACGGAGGGGAAGACACACGTTCGCCAGCATGTAGCTCAATTAAGTAGGAGGGGAGGAGATGGAGGAGGACATATACATACTTGATGCCGTCTATGGAAAATCACCGGAGCGGCACACGCTGCGTGTTGCGTGTCGATGCAGCCTGAGTGGAGCTCAAGGTCCATTTTCACTCCTGTCCCTCAGCCTCGTGTCGTACTGAGAGATAATACACTGTAAACTGAAGCCGCCTCATCCAGTACGGCTCATTAACGGCGCTGGTAGCCGTTAGTGTTTATACTACTCATTAACACTGTTAATTATGTGAGGAGGGAAACTACATTTTCTTAAAATCACGTTAAAAAAAACACCCTGTGTGCAAACTAAGAATGAAATTCTCATCACTTTATAAACTCTCCAGTAGTTTAACTGCTGTGAACAGGTGATTTCAACACTTAAGCCCCGTTTACACGAAGGGAAAACGCAGATATTTCCAGGCGGTTTGGCCTCTCATTTACACGAAAACCCCGTTTTTATCACAGAAAACGATTATTTCTAAAAACTCCGGTTATGTGTTGTCGTGTCAGCTGGGAGAAACGGGGTTTTAGCTTCTCACGCTCATTAGGCTATGCGCCAGAAAATGCTTAACGTCATGTGAGCGTTATTTTGAAAGGAACAGGAAGTCGCTCGTGTTATTCGTTGTTGTTGATTCTGAGGATTCTGATTGGCTTGCATGGCTTTATCCTTCTCCCTACACTGCCGCCCAGAGGTTTGGCAGAGTTATAATGGCGCTCGACGGCGTATTTATGCGGGTTGATGGAAATGACAACTTTTTTGAAAACGATGTTGTGTGCACGATGTTATTTTTGAAAACGGAGGGGGGGAAATATTAGTTTCTCTAAATACCCTGCTATGTATAAACGTGGGCATAAATGAGATAATATAACGTAATCTTATTTTATGGATTGGATTATCTAATGCTAACAAGCTGGTTGACTTAATTTAAGTAGATGTGACTCGCCCATCACATTTGGGTTTACACAGATAAAGAGTCCCGCCCCTTCCTGTGAGCCTCGTGCCATGAATTACACATGTGATGTTTGACTTTTTTGATTTCCAGAATTATCTTTTAAATTGACAGTTTGTCGGAGAAGAAAGTAGAATACCGATTAGATTGATGTAAGGAAAACGAGGGCCGTCACCGCGGCACAGAGAAAGTACTTAAAAAAGTTGAAATCACAACAAAGCTGGTGATTTAAAGAAACTTCAAACTATATCAAAGACTGAACTTTGACATTTTAGATCATATTTCACCAGGATTTTCAATACTGCGGTTCAACGGAGAAGTTTGAAAAATGACGATAAATCCTATTTTCACATAAAAGGTGTCTTTATACTAAATCCTCCAATGATAACTTTTCACTGTGAGGGTCACGAGTCGACCTTTCAGCCTCTCGACTGAAGGACAGTCGATCTACCAGTGCTTGTTGAGTATCAAGTACCTCAGCAGTAATCGTAATGTCTTATTTTACATTATACAACAAGTAGTTCCGACCGAGCAATCTGATTGGTCAACAACACATTTTGACCGTGCTCAAATCAGCATGACAGCAGCCTGACTCATTACTCAGAGTATTACTCCGCCAAGTCTGTGACATCATTGTATCTCCATGGCAACATGGTAACTGTCAGAGCTGGAGCAGGAAACGGAGGAAAAATAAGCTACAAAATGGATCGGTTTGTTGTTAATTTTGATTTATTTGGCGTCTCAGTTTGGATGAATGGATGGAGGAAGATGAGAAGAACCAAATGACAAAAAAGGAAAGATTTGTGGTAAATAAAGTGATAAATCTGTAACTTCTCTGTTCTTTATTATTAGATAATAATAAGATAAAGATGAAACAAGTCCGAGCTGAGTATTTTATTATTATTATTATTATTATTATTATTATTATTATTATTATTATTATTATTTAGAAACGTTATTTATTAATCATGAAAATAAATCACAAACCACCTGTCAGCTGCCAAAGTCACATTCATAGAATAAAGTGTCCCGTTTTACCGAGCGGGCCGAGCCTGTTCCCTTCGCTGTGAGAGACACTATTGTTTTATAAAAAATATAAAAGAAAAAAATCAACACCTTTGTTATAACTTGGGCGATAAAAATAAGCATTTTCTGTTTATCTGTGCAGTATTGATTTAGGTCGGGAAATTCCGAGACGGCGATAAAACATTACCGTCAGCTCAGAGTTCACTCATCCTTTCCGTTGCTAGGTCGTTGCTATGGGTCGGACTACTTGCTGTAGTGGTAAACTACGTTCCATTACACATAAGAGTAACTGACGGGGCTGGTTTTGTTTCAGTTATTAGTCAGACCCCATGTGTTTCCATGGAAACGCGACGCACACTCGCAAAAAACTTTAAAATTTGAGAGCAAATTGTCCGTCAACGTGGATATATTTTGAGTATACATTTTATTTTTGTTGGTATTAGTTGTATAATCGCAATATTGCTTAATTAATGTATAAAACTGCTCCCGTTACGATGTCCTGGAAGCTTCTCGTTTGCTTATTTCTGGCAGCTCACCTCGTTTATATCTCCGTATTTATGACATTTCAGTGCATTGAAACGACGTCTTCATGTAGAACCACATTTCACCCACCGGTTCAGATTGACTTTTTTAGAGAAACACCTTCACATGAATCAATACTGTCTCTCTTTTAAACCGACAAGTACACTGGATAGGACTTTTTTTCAGCTCCGTGACCTCGGCGGTATTATCAATCCCTCCCACTGTGACTTCATCCATCCGTCTCTGCAGGACGGAATCAGCACTGACCTTCATACGACATGTTCTGAATTAGTTATCTGGATCTTTTTTGGCAGCCTTGCGATGGATTTAATGTCGGTCATCGCTGGTAAAAAGATAGCTTAGCTGTAATCTGATGAACGCGTTTATGATGAATGACTCAGGTAGGAAAGATTAGTTGTTGTAAATTAATAACTAGGTGTTTTATTTCATATCTGCATATTTTAATACGCTGCGGCGAACATGGTCTTTTATGTCGCCCGCAAAGGAGCTCTGGGTTGTGCAGATCCTGGGAGACGGCCACAAAAGGAATGTGATTGCAACCAGAATGAATGAAATTAAATCCCCGGTTGATTAATTATAGGCTAAAGGCAAGCAAGTTGAGTCTGTTCTTTTAAATGCTGGATAAAAATATATATATCTGAGAATCCAAGAATGTGTGGAGGCGAAAAACAGTCAAACAAAAGGGGAAATATTAACTGGAAGGTATGACGGTCAGATCTTCTCAGCGCGGTGACAGTTATCCTCGTGCAGACCGGAGATAAGAAACTTAATTTGCACCTCCTCTCCTGAAGTCTCTGCTAATCCGCCAGAGACAATGTGCCTCCTCAAGCATCAAAAAGACTTATCAGCAGCAACCCTGAGACGTCACAGTGACTCCAAGTGACTGGCCAATTAATATGACATCCATACAGGGGTCACATGACGTCACACTCGTTAACAGCTTCCTCTGCCCAGCTGAGCTTATTAAATCTACAAACCTAAATACACGAGTGATCTGAGAGCGCAGCAGCCGACCACAACTCATTTTCCAGACAAATGCTTTCCACACAGTGCGGTACTGTCAACCCCGGTGTCAAAGTCCTGTTTACTGAAGTCTGGACTGCAGGGTCGAAGTCAAACATCCACTACAGACTGAAATCACACCCGAACATACGCAGAAATCAGAAGAGAACCACAGCTGTGAAAGTAAATGCACTTATTTGAAGTTTCTTTGGATGTAAGTAGACTTGTAGTCAAGACCGCCTAAACCGAGACCAAGACACTACCAAGACCAGAGAGTATCAAGACCAAGACCAAGACCAAGACTTGTTCAGCTCTAGACCAGACCAACCGAGACCAAAAAAAGACTAGTTTTTTGCCATTTTGCATGAGTTGTAGAATCTGCATGCAGGTGCACCAAAAAATGCATTAAATTAAATGCAAAATACAAATAGTTTATAGTACAAATAGTACAAAATTGTACTTCAAATTGTCCATTAACAAGAGGAAGAACTGGTCACCTTGATGTGTGCAATGGCATCTCAATTATAACACACTTTATCAAGTTGTAGTTGTAGCTGTAGTTCAGTGGGACAAGAACAATATAACACAGACATCACAAAGAACAGATACATAAACATATACATTCAAACTGTAGAACAAAAGGCAGACTACATCATGAATGCATTTATGTCTTGAGTAGACTTGTAGTCAAGACCGCCTAAACCGAGACCAAGACACTACCAAGACCAGAGAGTATCAAGACCAAGACCAAGACCAAAGACTGTCGAGGCCGTGACAAGACCAAGACCACAGAAAAAGTGGTCTTGAGACCGAGACCGGTCTCGAGAACTACAAGTCTAGATGTGAGCACCTGCAGAATAAACATGTGTTAGGGACCGTTCGTTATTTATGGAATGGGCCACCGGAGGAAAATGGGTCATGTCATAATATTCTTTGTTGAGGGGGGGGTCACCCAAAAAAAATAGTCAGAGAGGGGTCATTCAACTTTTGAAGCTACGTCTGGAGGATCTGAGTGAGTTACGCTAGGTATGTGTGTCAGATACGTCATATTGGCGTCGACGGACGCGCCGGCGCGTCCAAATCACGTGACCGCTTTAAGACGACGGAGCAGCGAGATGCAGCCTCACTGATTCTCCGTTTCAACTTGTGGCGAAAGTGCGGACTTCAAACTATATACCAGTTTTTAAATTGTGTTGATAGGCCGAGTAAAACCGGACTTGTGATAAATGATGTGCACGACGCTTTTTCGCGAATATTGCCGTCACGTTTGGTGTTTGGTGCAGGAAGAAACGGTAAAAACGGACTTTTCTCAGTAACGTGTCCGCAAACAGGAAGTGCTTGCAAGCAAAAAAAAAAAAACACGTGATACCCCCTTTCCTATTGGTGGAAAAAGCCACCACATCAACCAATCACAAAATTATATGGCAAATCACGTGATTTGGTTGCTGGGGAACAGGCGGAAGTTGTGGGGAGGGACGGCGCGAAGAGTGACAGCGATGCAATTCATGCAATTTTTACGAAAGCAATAGCAGGGTCATGTCAAAATATTTTTATTCCGGCAGGGGGTCATGTAAAAAAAATTAGAGTCCCAAAAATCCCTCCGGTGGCACTCAATTTAAATAACGAACAGTCCCTTACTATAAAATGCTCAGCACTGCAGCCAGAAGCCTAAAAATTGTAGCAGATGAAACGTGTTTTCTGACAATCGTGCTGCCAAGTGAGGAAATAAAATGTTCAGTTTGCATATTACAGCTAGCGAGCGCTACCTCTCCACACGGACGGCCATCTACTACACTGAATGGGGGAAAAAATGTAGCTCATACACATTCACACCTTCTCCAGAGAAAAAACAGGAGAACCTTCCAGTATTAAATATGTATTTCTTATGAACGTCTGCTGCTCGGCTCCAGTTGATACCAGAGTCCCATGATGCATTTGAAATGTGAGAGCATGAAGGAGTGACATTTTCAGATGTCAGATCTTAATATTCAGCGAGTATCCGCTGGCACACATCTGCCCTCTGCCTCCTCAGTGTCCCATGCACTATTAACCACTGGCCTTTATGGAATTACCGACGCCTTTCAATATTGATATGACAGCAACTTGACAGGCTCTAACGGCAAGACTTCAAACAAAAGATCCGGTTAAAAGCTCTCGGATGACCCGTGTCACCGAGGGAAATTAATGCTACATGGGAGTTTTTACTCCGGGATCTGATTACAAAGGGGGGCAGCGTTTCAGCTAACACACCTGTCACTCAGGTTTAGTGAGACAATGCGGGTTTTTAAAGGAGCTCACAAGGGATGTATGCTAATCCAGATGATTTTCACGTCATTGAGTGTGAAATACTGAATTGTTGGTGCTGTATTAAAAACAACAATGGAAGCTGTGGCACAAGACTGTATGTCGGAGAGTGCGAGCAGTAGTATGAATCACTAGACAGCCATGTGGACAAACAGGATGTCTGAGAAACAGTCCAGTGCAGTTACAGTGACCTGTTCAGTGTGCCTCTCTGGCTTCTGATTGGTTGGGTCGGTGTCGTGTGTGTGAGAGACAGTCGAGGGTCATTCCATGAAATCGGTGCCTTTTCAACTTTGAAAAGTTAAAATTTAAATTATATTTAATTGCTATTTTTTCAGTAGCCAGGAATTAAAGACAGTTTAAAATGACAAGAAATTATATTGTGCCATCTCAGCTATGGAATTTCATATTTTATAACTGTTTTAGTCAAGTCCTGTTACTGGAAAGGTAACAGGGTTGACAGTAACAGGGTTGACCATTTCAAGCTAATTTTCCCATTGCTAGCTAAAACAAATGTTAGCTAAAGCACATGCTATGTACTTTGAAAGGAAATTACATGTACATATTGATTATATTATGAGAAATAAATAATTGTTTGGATTTATATGTTAAAAAATGGTAACAGGGTTGACGTTGTATGCTTGTCCCCCCTGGTTCAACCTTGAAAAAACATCAAAAATAGCACATCAGAGATGAGCAAAACTTACTTGTCACTGAGCTGTTAGCATCCTGGTTCAGAGATGATGCAACCTCCTGTAAATCATGTCAAATCTAGAATGTACCGTTATTTTGATAGGGTTTTTTGGTTAGGGTAACAGGGTTGACATAAAATTAGGGGACACCACAGGAAGAGAAGCAGCGACTGTGTTTAGGACCTGAGCCAACAAACTATAAACCTATATTCGTTATAAAAGGTGACATGACCAGGCTTTGTGCACAATCAGGAGTTTCTGCTCTGAGATTTGGCAAAAATATTCACAGTGGGACAAACACATCACCTCCAGAAGTGTCCCATGCCGGGCTTTTACGCGACATTTCACATTTTACTGTTGGTACAGACAAAGTTGTTCTCTCAGCCTCCCGTGCACAAATGGAAGTTACTGCTTGACATCATCAAAAAGTTGTCGGGTGCTTAACATCTTTTAACTCAGGCACAAAATAATGATTGTCATTGGGATCATTACAAAAAAAAATGTCTTTTAATGATGAATGATGAAGAAACAGTTCCTCTCAGTGATTCTAAAGACAGCCTGTAGCTCATCTCTTGATCTCTACTGTCTGAAGGTTTTGATTGGAAAAAGCTTGCTGACAGATGATTATGCATTGATCCGATTTCCTTGGCTGGGGACGTTTTTTAAAGATATTTGGAATAGAATTTCTGGAGCTGTAATGAAAAAGAGGAAGCAGAAGCGGCAGCTCATTATAAGCAGGAGATAGCTGCCTTGTAATGTATGGATAATCTTCAGCGCCCTCTCCCAGAGGTGCTATTTTATAAAAGCGATTGTCCTGAGAAAAGCACACACATATTACTTATCTGAAGGGAGATAAACACAGTTCCAGGAGAGAACTGGAAGACTGTGCTGTTTGAGATATTGCTTCAAAAGCTTCCTAAACTACTTTGAACTGGTTGAGTCTATCGGTGTAATGAAGGTGCAACTGTTTCAACAATATAGGAAGACTAATACCAGTTTTTCTGGATTGAAGCTGTTGATAATATCTTATTCTGTGCCAATGTTCAATATATGTAAATTTGACTGGGAATTACATGTTACAACTGCATTGTAGTGAAGAGCCTCTGGGACTGTTAAGACGAGCGTTTGGTGTAATAACTATGACAATAGATCCATTCATACATTTTTTTTTTCAGAAGTTACTCTGAAAGTGAAAGGCCTCAACTGAAAATAGCTGAGCTACAGCAACGATATAAGGAGATAATACTTGCCTCACTGTCCTCTTTGGTTAAAGGTTTTACAGTCTGTAAACAATCAGCGTCACTGATTGGTGTAGCTGAGTGACAGTCAGTACGTTTACATGCAGCAAGAAATTCGAAATTCTTATCGTATCAGATAATGACATGCATGAGACCGGATCGCTGGTCTGAGTATACATGCCGTTCAGAGAATCGGAAAAGTGGCCGGAGCATGTCTGACTCCGTACGCTATGTGGCGCTGTAGCCCTCTCAACAAAGAGCCACTTCCGGTTGACCTCTACTTATCCTAGCATCTACGCCCATCCATAAATTTTAAAATGTTCAGCTCCTGCACTTGGCTGAGCATGAACCTGGTCTCCTCGTCCGTCCAGAAGTGTGTCGTTGAAGTCATGTTTTCGAATGACCTTTTCCGGCAACAACGCCACTATTTACGTCTCCTTTCACTTCCGGGTGAAAGCCCCAACGGAAAAATACGATACGATACGATAGCCGAGCCTCCATGGCGTTAATATGCCGACAATGAACGAATTATCTAGGTGTTCTTATCCGATTTTGAGATGTCCGTTGTGGTCCGAAATAGGTCCGAAGTAGGTCGGACTAAGGTGTTTACATGCATTTTAAAAGTCCGAACTAGGTCTGATACGATAAGAATTTCGAATTTCTTGCTGCATGTAAACGTACTGAGTGATGTCATGGTGTACTACAAGGTCATTGGTTTACATCCACTGGAGCATGGTCAGAAGGTTAACCACTGGAAAAACAAGACTTCCAAAGGATTTACCGTTACTTTCAAGTTCCTCACTAAGCAAGCCTAGATATTCTTGAGAAGGAATGGCTACTGAATGAACATCCACATGTCAGATTTGTGCAGTAAATGAAATGGAGAGCTGAAGCCATGCCCCTTTCCAGTTTGCTCCATGGGACCTTATTTCGGAAAGACTTTGTACGGTGTTCAACGGAGAGAGACAAAGTGATGTAAATAAACGCAAATGAGCCCCCCTGTCAAAGTCACCTGAGTAACGCGAGAAGAAATTTTGTTCGCTGGTGGACACACCTTTCTACAACACCACTGCTGAAGAAAATCTATCTGACCTTCACTGTAGTGATGAAGGAGGATCTAATCCAGTTAAAGCTCCATTAGTGAATAAGCTCTTGTTTTTGTGATAGGGCACCATGTCCATGCCATCCTCCCTGTTTTAGAGGAATGAAAGTAAAAGCTCCGGGGACACAGTCATTCAATACTTTTACTTTGAAGAGCAAGGTGTTGTTTTCCCAGAAAAGCATCCTGGCAAATCCTCAGAGGACTATGGAGAGCTTGTTTTAGTAATGAAACATAAAGGATTGAAAGAAAGAATTAACTGAGCAATACATGTTTCAAATACAATATGTCGCTTTCCTACAGAGACTGTAATCAAGCTGACCTTGCTTGTTGTTTCAACCTTGTAACCACTGAGCCATACGGGGCCGGTATTCCACCTCAGAGGAAATGAGAACGCTCCTTTTAGAGACAGATCAAGGCTTGATGGGAGTCCTGCCAGGACCTCCATTCTTTTCAAACAAGAAAAAAGACTTTTGTGTTTGCATGGACAATAGTGTGTGTTCCCAAAGGCTCCAGGACTTGACAGACAACTCGTTAAACAAACAAGATATGCTTTTTTTTCTTCTTAAATGGTCAGACTGAATAGACACAAATGCACATGCATGGATTTACAAGCACACATGCACAAAATTGTGCAGATTTAATCGTTCTGTTCTTGCTTTTGTAACTCCCGGGGTAAACCCACGTAAACATGGGAAGGACATGCAGACTCCACACAGAAAAGCTCGATGATGATGGCAGAGGCTGCCATCAAGGTGCTGAGCTGTCTAACCTGTATATCTTCAGCAGGTGGGAGGAAACCGGAGCTCCCGGGGTAAACCCACGCAAACATGGGAAGGACATGCAGACTCCACACAGAAAAGCCCAAACCGGATTGGCTCTGACCCGATGACCTTTCTGTGAGAGTTCATTGCTTGTCTCTGAGTCACCATGCTGCCCTCAAAGGAACTATTGCCTTTTTTTTCAAGGGGAATTCTGGTATTTTTCAACCTGGGCCCTGTACTTACAGTTTTGGGATCAGTCCAGCAGATAGCCTCAACGGCAGCCGCATAACAGCTACCAGATGAGGCTATCTACCGGACGGATCCAAAAACTTTTAAGTGTGAATTATTTACACGTCAAAACATGTAAATGTTGGGCCCAGGTTAAAAAAAAAACAGAATTCCCCATCAGAAGTGCAGGTAGGATGTCTATCATACAGGGGTCGCAGAGGCTACCATCACTGTATGATTGTGTGATGATGACATGTGGGAGGAAACCGGAGCTCCCGGGGTAAACCCACGCAAACATGGGAAGGACATGCAGACTCCACACAGAAAAGCCCAACCCGGATTGGCTCTGACCCGATGACCTTTCTGTGAGAGTTCATTGCTTGTCTCTGAGTCACCATGCTGCCCTCAAAGGAACTAGCCTTTTTTTTTAAAGGGGAATTCTGGTATTTTTCAACCTGGGCCCTGTACTTACAGTTTTGGGATCAGTCCAGCAGATAGCCTCAACGGCAGCCGCATAACAGCTACCAGACGAGGCTATCTACCGGACGGATCCAAAAACTTTTAAGTGTGAATTATTTACACGTCAAAACATGTAAATGTTGGGCCCAGGTTAAAAAAAAACAGAATTCCCCATCAGAAGTGCAGGTAGGATGTCTATCATACAGGGGTCGCAGAGGCTACCATCACTGTATGATTGTGTGATGATGACATGTGGGAGGAAACCGGAGCTCCCGGGGTAAACCCACGCAAACATGGGAAGGACATGCAGACTCCACACAGAAAAGCCCAACCCGGATTGCCTCTGACCCGATGACCTTTCTGTGAGAGTTCATTGCTTGTCTCTGAGTCACCATGCTGCCCTCAAAGGAACTATTGCCTTTTTTTTAAAGGGGAATTCTGGTATTTTTCAACCTGGGCCCTGTACTTACAGTTTTGGGATCAGTCCAGCAGATAGCCTCAACGGCAGCCGCATAACAGCTACCAGATGAGGCTATCTACCGGACGGATCCAAAAACTTTTAAGTGTGAATTATTTACACGTCAAAACATGTAAATGTTGGGCCCAGGTTAAAAAAAAACAGAATTCCCCATCAGAAGTGCAGGTAGGATGTCTATCATACAGGGGTCGCAGAGGCTACCATCACTGTATGATTGTGTGATGATGACATGTGGGAGGAAACCGGAGCTCCCGGGGTAAACCCACGCAAACATGGGAAGGACATGTGGACTCCACACAGAAAAGCCCAACCCGGATTGGCTCTGACCCGATGACCTTTCTGTGAGAGTTCATTGCTTGTCTCTGAGTCACCATGCTGCCCTCAAAGGAACTATTGCCTTTTTTTTAAAAGGGGAATTCTGGTATTTTTCAACCTGGGCCCTGTACTTACAGTTTTGGGATCAGTCCAGCAGATAGCCTCAACGGCAGCCGCATAACAGCTACCAGATGAGGCTATCTACCGGACGGATCCAAAAACTTTTAAGTGTGAATTATTTACACGTCAAAACATGTAAATGTTGGGCCCAGGTTAAAAAAAAACAGAATTCCCCATCAGAAGTGCAGGTAGGATGTCTATCATACAGGGGTCGCAGAGGCTACCATCACTGTATGATTGTGTGATGATGACATGTGGGAGGAAACCGGAGCTCCCGGGGTAAACCCACGCAAACATGGGAAGGACATGCAGACTCCACACAGAAAAGCCCAAACCGGATTGGCTCTGACCCGATGACCTTTCTGTGAGAGTTCATTGCTTGTCTCTGAGTCACCATGCTGCCCTCAAAGGAACTATTGCCTTTTTTTTTAAAGGGGAATTCTGGTATTTTTCAACCTGGGCCCTGTACTTACAGTTTTGGGATCAGTCCAGCAGATAGCCTCAACGGCAGCCGCATAACAGCTACCAGATGAGGCTATCTACCGGACGGATCCAAAAACTTTTAAGTGTGAATTATTTACACGTCAAAACATGTAAATGTTGGGCCCAGGTTAAAAAAAAAACAGAATTCCCCATCCGAAGTGCAGGTAGGAGGTCTAGCTCAGTTTTTTCATCAATGATGTCCGAGGCTTACAATTCTGGGGAGGATGTAGACGTCCATTTGTCACACATAGGTGGGATGTTCGCGTTGTTTCTTTGTGTTGATGACTTCTGATGCTGAGGTGGAAATAATGGACGTTTTTGTAGCAATGCTTTTCTTACCTGACACGCAGGAGAAGGGGCAGCCTTTGGTTCAGCTACAGTCAGACACTGGAAGTTGTTGGAGAGGGGTGGGAACCTTGTGTGTCTTGATATGGTTTGATGTGGGCCCTTTGAATTATCCTTAGGGGCAGATGGGGTCTCTTTTGAAGTAGGAGGCGAGGAAATGTCCCTTGATCTCTCTGCAGATTCCATCTTGAGCCTCCTCACTTCATCAGTCAGCATTCTGTTCTGCTCCTTCTCACGCTTGAGCATTTCCACGTACAGTTCACAGTTTTGCTGTAATACCTTGTGCTGTTTCCTTACCTCTCTGAGATCCGTTTCAAACTGGTGGAGCTTCTGTTTTGCGTCAACTGGTTGATCAGCCAACATCCTTTCCAGCTCCTCAGTCTTTTTCTCTTGCACTTCTAGTTTTGTTAAAAGCAAACTGTTCTCTTGTCTTCTCCTGCTGCACAAAGCTGCGGTGATATTTTTTTGAGGAGGTCTTTTGAGGTTCCCAGTGTTGTCCTTTTCCACCATCTTGACATGAGCGTCATATTTATTCCTGAGCTGGATGATCTCCTGCTTGAGATACTTGATTTCCTCCATATAATCTCGGAAAGCTTGTTGTTGCCTGGTGTTCTGAACCATGAGATTGTTGATAGTATGTGTTTTAAATCTCAGCTGTTGATCGCAGAACACTTGCTCTTTAACCATGTTGTCCTTCTCTGCTACCATTGTGGCCAGTTTACTCCGTAGCAGGCGCTCATCCTGATTAGCAGAAGCTGCAGCAATTTCCATTGTTCTTTTTGTTTCATCCAGCTGTCTCTTCATATCTTTCAATTGCTTACCTCTAGACTCATATTTGTTCATGAGCTTGTCCAGCTCTGAATCCTTCCTGCGGATTTCATCAGTCAGATCTTGAACATTGTCAGTCAGTCGTTCAATTGTTTTCGTGTTCAAACCTATTTCTTCTTGAACCTTGAACAGGTTTTGAACAATGACGTTTTTCTCAGTCTGGATGAACCCAATCTGGACGTTTCCATGTCTTTCTCTGTTCTCCAACACATTGACCGTATTCTTCATGGCCATATTGTCCTTATAATTGTTGGAGATGAGCCTGGACATTTCCTCTTCCCTATTTTTGAGTTTAATTTTCAACTCATTGAAGCTGCCGACTTCATTTCTCATTTTAAGGACCAGGGCATCCTGTATTTGCTCCTTCTTTGTTTTGTTTTCCACTTCCGCCATTAGGGAACCCCTTATATGCAACAGGTCTGTAATCTTGACATCCTGATCCTTAACTGTTGTCTTTAGCTGTAGGTTGTCTTCTTCCAACCTCCTAATCTCCTGTTTCAACCTATATGTTTCTTTCTTAAAAGCCTCAGTTTGTTTTTGCATATCTCCTCGAAGGTCGACATCTTTTTGAACAGCTTCCGCTTGGGCGCACTCGAGACGAATTACAGTCTCTTGCAGCGATTTATTATCCCAATTACTGCGTTGTTCAACTTTTTTTTCTGTGGTATGTGAACTGATTGCCCGTTGATAATCCTCCTCTTTGTCTTTTAACTGTTGCCTCAGTTCATCTACTGTCTTTGTGAGATAGTTGTATTTCCCCCTCAAGTCTTCCAGCGCTGAGTACAACGTCTGGTTTTGCATGATCAGTGTTTTGTTTTCCTTAGTTTTGTTGTCTCGTTTGTCTAACTCCCTGTCCTGCTGTTCTCTCAACATCTTTTCGGAGGCATATTTTTTTTGGATTTCAGCGAGTTTTCTCTCCGAAACCACATTGCGCTCCAGCAGATCTTTATTATCCTTTACCCTCTGTTCCTCCTCCCACGTGAGGTCTGCTTTCACTCTCAGAAAGTTTCTCCTCAGTGTGGCCATTTGGATGTCCTTCACACTGTTTTGTTTGCGTAGCACTTGAGCCTCAACCTTTTGTCTCTTCAATTTCGCTTCAGTTACAAGAACATTGGAGAGCTTTTCCTCAAGCTCTCTGTTGATGTCCCTTTGCTTTTGGAGCTCTTCCGTGAGCTTTTCCACCTTTGTAGCAGGCTGAGATTCTCTCCTGAAATTCCACATTGTGATAATGTATGAATACTACGCTAAATTCAACTGTTTAACGTGTATAAGTCTGTCTGCTGTGATTCCTCTCGATATAGAAAGTCTTCTGTGTATGCTGTTCGGGAACTGTATACTCTGTACTGGATACACTGGTCTAAGCCACTGAAGTACAGTTCTTAAATATAGGTCCTGTACCTCCTGTAAGCTGACCGTGATGTCACGACATTCCAATGGTGACATCAAAGACATCAAAGGCAGGAGTTGCTTTGATCTATTGTAGAATCCCCTCCTGTTCTAGAATACTCCTGGCAGACAGCCATTGGCTAGCTAACTGCTCAAAGCAGTATGGTTGCTATGGTTACAGAATACGTCAGACCATTGACCACACCCACTTCCTGTTCACCCCATTGGACCTTAATTTGGAAAAACTTTGTATGGAAGTGACTGAATGAATTAATGAACTTGAACTTGAGTTTGTCACCTGCCGTAATTATACAAAAGTATTATAAGATCACAATACGTTCATTCTGTGGCATTATAACCAATTAAACTGTTCTGTAACAATTGATCAATACCTCCGTGTCATGTTGTTCATTTTCAGAAACATTAACATGCAGAAAAGGAGAAATGTTTCATGATAGAAACTTGTGCTAATGTTTGAACACAACTTGAGTGTGAATAGTTAACGTTTAAACCAGGGAATACTAATAATGACGCTTCCTGACTCGTGGTCTGGCTAATTCCCACCATTTTCTCATCCAGCTGGGTTGGCTGTCCTCGTTCCCTGCACCTTGGTTGTGTGCTTTCGACACAACACTTTTATGTCGGACTTTTATTAAGTCTAGCCACCACCATTTATCATGTCCACCAAACATAATTTCTTTTGTCTTAACCTCCAAAGCTGGACCTTTTGATTCACCACTGTCAAAATTCCTGTTCCCCCCCGTTTTCAGTGAGCATCTTCTGCCAACAATATAGAATATTAACTAGGGGCACTCACTTACTATTTATAGGCAACTATGGGCAGTATATCAATCTCGCAAAGGGATACATTTTACTTATTGTTAATGCTATGTCAGTTTTGCTGTGTACATTAAGCAGCAAACTTAAAGGGATAGTTCAGAATTTTGGACATAAGGCCTATTTTCCAAGTCAACCGGTGTGTTTGAGATGGCTGGAGACGTTTTCAAGACATTTCATTCAGGTTCTCCTAGTCGCCGAGTTCGCTGTGCTATGGCTAGCGCAAGTCAACGGATCTTGTTAGCTTGGCATTAAAAACACTCATACCGACTCCACAGTGCACCCGAGGCAAATCAATTGTAACGGCAGACTATCGATGTACATATCTGTGTTGATAGAATGTTTGAAATAAAACCAACCTTGCATTTTTAAGGATTTATGTCTCAGCAGCAGCAGCGTGTCATACTTCCTAGTAGGCAGCGGCGGACTGATGTCACCTAGCACTTATTAGTTACCGGATGTGAGAGGACTTCTAGTTATTAATTCTCTTTTTTGGAGGTATGTTAAAAAAAAATGATATCTGGGTTGATTGTATTTTTCTTGAAGTTGTTCAAATGATTGGTGTTGTAAAAAGCGACCTAAAGTCAGACTTGAGTAAAAAAAATAAAGATATCATATTAAAATATTACTTGAAAGTCACTCTTACGAATATTACCCGTGTAAAAATGAACTTCCGTGGTTTAAGCCATGTTATGTTCACTGTAATCAAACACAACTGTAGTGGATGTCGTGTTATATTTTTAATATATTTACATGTACAACTCTTCGTTGTTCTGAAATGATGATATGCATCAAAGACTGTTACTATCTAAAAGAGTAGGAGTATCCGAGGGTGGTGGAACTGGATCATGTTCGTGTTAAAGGAATAAATAATGTAGCCCTACATTATAGTGTCTTTCAGAATTTTTCCCTGAGACAAGCGATCATTATTGGACAGTGGAACAGAGTACATTAAAATTACCACCACAGTAACGACGCCATTACAAGGATTAATAATCTAAATATGCAATTAACTATTAACACACAGCGTAATATTAAGGCAGGACAGCCTTAACTGCCTGTAATCAGATTTTTAATAAAATCCAACATGTGCCAATGGAGACTGTTCTGACCCTTTTGCAGTCCATTACACTGCAGGAGCCTCTTTCCATCGGTCCATTCGTCATCTGTCGTCATCAGGCCGAAGAGCCTGTCACCTCTGAGTGAGGAGAGGAGGGAAATATCATCTCTGCTCCGGCCCGGCAGATGGATGAACTCATTTTGGAAGGTCTGATTTCTCGTGCAAAGGGCTGACAGTAGATTGGGAGAAAACCGGCAATCTTATCCGTCATTTATTTTCCAGATTAATCCAAAGAGCACATTTTCTTTCTCCTGGGCGCTCTCCTGATCGGGCTCTGCACTGAGGAGGAGGAGGAAGAGGAAAGAATATTGGATTCTCACATCCCTTTCTGCGCCTCGCATGATGAGAGGTTTATTATTGATGGCACGTTAGATAGCTACGGTTGAGATCTGTAGTTAAAAGAGATAATTTAGGTAATTCTTTGTACTGAACCTGAAAGAAGGCACGCCTAAAATATATATATGTCCGTTAAGTGTACGCTATATTTTGAACATTTTTGGGCACTTCACGTTGCCATCAGAGAGTCCTGTCCTTTGCAGGGGTGTTGAAAAGAAGGAGCTAGAGTTTCGGAATTCCAAGTCGGAAACTCGGGCAAGGTCTACGTAGTTCACCGACATAAACACACGTGACATCACAGCAGTATGGTGGCGCACATAGTGAACAACTTTGTAGAAGTCTTTGAGAGTACATTCTTAGAAATAAGGGTTCCAAAAGGGTTCTTCTACAAGGGCTGAGGTTCTACCTGGAACCATTTGCTTCTGAGAAACCCTTTCCTGAAGAAACAGTTTTAAAAGGGTTCTTGGTAACATTAACGGTTCCAGTAAGAACTATTTTGATCCAGAGAACCCTTTAAAAACCCTTTCCTGAATAAACGGTTTTAAAAGGGTTCTTGGTAACACTAACGGTTCCAGTAAGAACCATTTTGATCCAGAGAACCCTTTAAAACCCCTTTCCTGAATAAACGGTTTTAAAAGGGTTCTTGGTAACACTAACGGTTCCAGTAAGAACCATTTTGAGCCAGAGAACCCTTTAAAAACCCTTTCCTGAATAAAGGGTTTTACAAGGGTTCTTGGTAACACTAACGGTTCCAGTAAGAACCATTTTGATCCAGAGAACCCTTTAAAAACCCTTTCCTGAATAAAGGGTTTTAAAAGGGTTCTTGGTAACACTAACGGTTCCAGTAAGAACCATTTTGATCCAGAGAACCCTTTAAAAACCCTTTCCTGAATAAAGGGTTTTAAAAGGGTTCTTGGTAACACTAACGGTTCCAGTAAGAACCATTTTGATCCAGAGAACCCTTTAAAAACCCTTTCCTGAATAAAGGGTTCTAAAAGGGTTCTTGGTAACACTAATGGTTCCAGTAAGAACCATTTTGATCCAGAGAACCCTTTAAAAACCCTTTCCTGAATAAAGGGTTTTAAAAGGGTTCTTGGTAACACTAACGGTTCCAGTAAGAACCATTTTGATCCAGAGAACCCTTTAAAAACCCTTTCCTGAATAAAGGGTTTTAAAAGGGTTCTTGGTAACACTAACGGTTCCAGTAAGAACCATTTTGATCCAGAGAACCCTTTAAAAACCCTTTCCTGAATAAAGGGTTTTAAAAGGGTTCTTGGTAACACTAACGGTTCCAGTAAGAACCATTTTGATCCAGAGAACCCTTTAAAAACCCTTTCCTGAATAAAGGGTTCTAAAAGGGTTCTTGGTAACGCTAATGGTTCCAGTAAGAACCATTTTGATCCAGAGAACCCTTTAAAAACCCTTTCCTGAATAAAGGGTTTTAAAAGGGTTCTTGGTAACACTAACGGTTCCAGTAAGAACCATTTTGATCCAGAGAACCCTTTAATAACCCTTCCCTGAATAAAGGGTTTTAAAAGGGTTCTTGGTAACACTAACGGTTCCAGTAAGAACCATTTTGATCCAGAGAACCCTTTTTTGGAGAAAGAGTTCTTCAGGGATTGTTGAAAGCATGGGTATAAGATCCTGTATGGGTTCTTTGTAGAACCTCTCATGGGGGGTTCTGGGTGGAACCTTACACATACAGTTCTAGGTATAACCCCTTTATGTTGAGAATCAGAACTTAAAATACTTATTTGACAAAGTTTGAAGTCTTCCTTAGCTTCAGATATATCTTACGTAACATGTTGACAGCTTCTTTAAACCTCGACTGAATCCCAGTGACTGCAGTAATAGTCTGACACACACACACACACACACACACTGACTGTCATCTGAATGCGTCGCATTAATTCAGCCAAGAGAAGAATTCAATTACTTTCCAACAAATGAGTGTCTCTGTATCAGTCGGGGTAAAAAAAAACAACACTGACTTCCGAATCGATACGACTCCGTAGGTCATTCGGTGGTGGCAATTACTTCTCCCCTGCTTGTATTAGCTGCACTGATTCAGCCCCAGCTTGTGTTAGCGCCACGTTCTTTCGGTCTGGAGATAAGATAGAGTTTTTTCTTCTTCTTCTTTACGCTTCGTCTCCTGCCAGACAAAAGGAAGAGCCTTTTTTTTCTCAGATCATGATTAGCCGATCTCCTCCTCTCCAGCGCTGTCTCTTCTGCTTCAGATCCAGATCATGACAGGTCCTCACTTGAAGCGTTGCTAATCAGGAGTCGGGCCGCTGTGCTCGGAGGTGCAAATGTCACATGCAGCTATTTATCAAATGTCAGTCGACTTTCAGCGGAGCTTTTTCCCTATTTCATGTTTGATACGAACCTACTCTCAATATTAAAAGTGCAGCCACTCTGCTGTTGCCGCCAGGCAGAGAAATGAAATGCTCTTTCAGTTATAAGATCAGAGCTGGAATAGCTTTTCTGGGGGAAAAAAATATGAATAAAAAGTGTTTACAGAGCTTTCATGTGATCTAATGGTCTCAGCAGAAAGAACTGGCCGTCTCGTTTGAATAAACTGGTAAACGTTTTGCATTTCTACGCTGATCAAGATACTGTTGTCATGTCGTTCTTCCTCGGCCGGGTCGGGCTAATATCCCGTCATTATCAGCACAAACAGATTAGTAATGCCATTATCAACACTTTCTGCATGATTTCCCCCCTTACGTAGTTTTCTATGACCGTGATGAGTCGAGATATTTGTGTATTAGCTTTAATCTGTGCTGCATACTGTATTTAACCGTACTGAGGACAGTCAGTTATCACATGGACCTTCATGATGGAGGCCAGGATATCTGTAACTCTAGCTGTTTTTATACGGAGCAGTAAACCACCAATCTGCCGTCCTTTTGGCTCGCTCCGCGGATTTAGACAGAAGGCGGTAAATTGGTGGTCTGTTTTGGTCCGCCAATTTGACGCCTCGGAGGGTAACGTTACACTTATTTGCGCCTCCATTGCTGTAAATCCGAGGCGGCAATGTGGTGGCAAATGCTGAGATGGGCGGAGGTGTGGATGACGTGCACTGCTGCGCACCCACAGCCGGGAGTTTTAAAACCAGGAAACAGCTGATCACAGCAGTCAGTTCGTCACTTCATCCACGAAGATGAGCAGCTGGAAAGCCGCTGAGATCCGGGAGATGCTAGCGTCTCCTCGCTCTCTGTAGCTGTCTTGGTTGTCCGCTTGTTGTTGTAGCGGCGAGCTAATAGCGGTCGCTACTTTCAAATTAAAAGCCCCCCGCTAAGAACCCAGTTCTAAACTCCGATGGGGTGCAATGTAAAGCTCTTATTTTGAAGAAAAACTGCGAAAAATGTCCCATAAGGAATGAATGGGACGGGGTCAAAAAAGTCACAAAATCATCGACGTTTTTCAAACATCTCCTGCTCTGGCAGACTTTGACCTAGAGACACCATTCAAACTTTAAAATGTAGGCACAAGTCTTATCTATTTGAGTTGTATTTGAACTTTCTTTCTACGATGTTTAGTTTTTGAACGGTGACTCTTAATTGATCATGAGTGATTTCGAAAAAATTCAGGATTTTCAATGTGTGTGTATTGCGGAATGTTCGCGCAGCACCAACTGGCAGAGTGGGGGAGCCTGAAAAAAACTCTCCGAAAATGTTTCTTTAGATGACGATCCTAGCCACAGATTTCACACTACAATAGTGATATTTTCCAAGAACGTAGCCACACTTGTCTTCTGTCTGGCAACGTGTCCACTTTATCGGGAGGATGTACGGTTTTTGAATTATCTGCGTCTAACCGACACAAACTCCAGCAACTGCCCCATAAGCCCCAATGACGTGACTGACGTGATCGATGTCCCGTGTTAAATCAGAGTCCGGCGATATTACGAGTTAAATGAACAGATAAACATCAAGTTACCTGATTGATGAACGTAATAACTCAATATAAGGTCTTTGTTTTCATTATAGAGCTCCGGCCTGCAACTGTTCCAACAACTGGCGCAACTAAATACTTCCTTAATAATCTATTAATGATCAATCATTTATGTCCCTGATCCAGCCAAAGTAGCTCATTCTTTAATTAATTGATTTTTATCAGCAATCAGACACAAAAACTCAGATACTGATATCGGAAAAATGCTCAATATCATCCCCGATAATCAGCCAGACCCATAATCGGTCTGCCCACATGAGGTACTGATACCTTAGTGTATTGATCAGTGTGCCTGGGAGCATCTGTGTCCCTAAGATGGTGATTCTCATATAAACACTCTGACAGACGCTGACATACAGCTGGAAACAGTTTCAGCCATTCAGGTCGCAGCTATGGATGATTATTACAGATATTGTCTTTATTGTCTTTTCCCCACCTGCCAACACGGTGAGATCGCTGTAACGATGACTGTAGTGTCGGTGCTGGGTGATATTTACTGCTGCAGCCGTTCAGCTTATAAGCTCATTCCAACGGGCTGCGCTGTTATTTAAGGTGTAGCAGTAGATGAGAATGAGCGCTGACACTCATTTATCTCCTCCTGAGAGCAGGGATTGCAGATAACGCGACCCGCTCGCCTTTTCGAGAGTAATTACACACAGCATGTGAAATCGAAGACAGCCTGACTAAGATGTAACGGGCACTTTCTAAAGCCCTTTACTTCACCTTGATAAATGCCTGGAAGCTGTCCGATATCACTTAAAGATTAGTTTAGCAGCTTCGCCGCCGCAGGCAAGGGGGGGATGTCCTTGTGCATCTCAGCTGGTGTTGTTAGGAACATTTGTCCCACCTGCTTTGTTGTAAAAACCCGTCCTGATCCTGAGAATGACTCCGTTAATGTGAGCAGAGGACGGTGCGCAGGGTCAGATCATCTCAGCGATGTCTCTTACCTTTGGTCTTCATGAATGCTTGATGAAATTACCCTTCTGACAAGAGGGCAGAATTTAACTGGGGGAGGGATTCAGGTGGAAACTTTAAATGAGATCATGCTGAATGTGTGATGGACGAGGGCGAGGTGAGAGCACAAGGACGGAGCCGAGCGAGGAAACGCCGACTCACAGCGGTGATTGACAGCGAGACTAAATTAATGACTTGTCAAACAATATAAAAATGCATAAATTCATGAAGGAGCCTGCATGATGTCCACCTGATGAAGATGAATATCCTGTGAGATGTTGTTTTTTTTTAAATAAATACTAAACTTAAAGGTGTAATAAGCAACTCAAACATCAACTATGTCTATGTATTGTGAAGTTAGCATGCTAACCAGCTAGCCCCCAGGTCTGAAAACCTGTGCTAGCAGTGCAAACAGCAGCAGGGTCATTCCATGAAATTGGTGCCTTTTCAACTTTGAAAAGTTAAAATTTAAATGATATTTAATTGCTATTTTTTCAGTAGCCAGGAATTAAAGACAGTTTTAAAATGACAAGAAATTATATTGTGCCATCTCAGCTATGGAATTTCATATTTTATAACTGTTTTAGTCAAGTCCTGTTACTGGAAAGGTAACAGGGTTGACAGTAACAGGGTTGACCATTTCAAGCTAATTTGCCCATTGCTAGCTAAAACAAATGTTAGCTAAAGCACATGCTATGTACTTTGAAAGGAAATTACATGTACATATTGATTATATTATGAGAAATAAATAATTGTTTGGATTTATATGTTAAAAAATGGTAACAGGGTTGACGTTGTATGCTTGTCCCCCCTGGTTCAACCTGGAAAAAACATCAAAAATAGCACATCAGAGATGAGCAAAACTTACTTGTCACTGAGCTGTTAGCATCCTGGTTCAGAGATGATGCAACCTCCTGTAAATCATGTCAAATCTAGAATGTACCGTTATTTTGATAGGGTTTTTTGGTTAGGGTAACAGGGTTGACATAAAATTAGGGGACACCAATAAATTGGTAAATATTTATTACAATTAATATATATTTTTACCAAAAGCACTGTTTCACAATAAGATCATACTTAAAACAATATGTAAATGTGAACATTTTAACATTTTGCCAACATTTTACAAATTAAAAGTCCTGCTGACGTACAACAACAACAGTGAGGGACAGGCCAAAAACCTCACCCTCATCAGCTTAAAAATCATTTTTATTATTTAAAATAATATTTAATTGATTTTAATTTGATGTTTTATTGAGGAGAGAAGACATGGTAATGTTATATTTTCAAATTACATCTTTGTTTGTTGTTACTGTAATTTTATGACTGATAATTTCTTGGGGACACAAAAGGCACCGATTTCATGAAATGACCCAGACTCCCTTGGCAGTCCGGCTAGCTGCGAGGCTAACTGAGCTGACATGCTAACAGTAGCTACAGTCATGGGTGTATAAACAGAATGCAGTTAGCAGCAGTTAGCAGCAGAATATGAATTCAGGGGGGTCAATTCTTACATAATTAATTTAATCAGATGTGACTTGAATCATGACGGTTTGTCAATATATATTGGATTTCGAGATAAGATTCAATATTCATGATCCATACGTGCGTTCTAGCTGACAGGAGGATGAAATTGTGATATATTATCATCTTGGGTTTCTATTGACGACTTTAGCGCAGTTCAACAAGTGTCTTTGCTGTTTTGCCCCCCTGTAAGTTTCACCAGTCAGCGTATTGCAAGACAGCGTAGCATCAAAATTAATCTGAAGCGGTTAGTTTAAGGTTTAAAGAAAGTTGCTTTAAAGCCTCAACCCCCCCGAAGATTTCAGTCCTGGTTGATTTGGCAACACCTGTGTGTACTGTTGCTAAAGTCATGAGCGCTTATTTTAATAATTATAATAATACACGTCCCGTTCCACAAGACTTCACAGGTGTATTAACCACCGAGGGCTGCAAACATCTCGAGCTGCTGCTCAGTAATGCGAGAGAAGAAGAGCAGCTTGTGTTTATGCAAATACGCTGAACAAAAGGCACATAATCCCAAAAATCATGTCTGTTATTAAAACAATATTGGTCAATAAAGCATCATACATGACACAATCTCTCTTTAGTCACTTAAATGTTGGACCAGAGGACGTTTTGTCTTGAGATGTCTCTTCAGCTCACTTGGCATCGTTGCCGACAGGTTTTTTCCTGCAGAGGAGGCATTTCCGTGTGGGACGGCTCGGTTGGCTCAGGGTTTGGTGATTTCAGACCGTGCCGAGGGCTGAGATGTTCTGTATCAGCACTTCTTTGAGCACAGACAAATATTTCCATCATCCCACTTGCTCTGACAGTCGCTAACCGACAGCCCAGAAAAGTGTTAATGTGCAGAATCGGACTGTCCTTGAGGCTCCCACTGAGGAACATCTTCATCATATTACAACGTCTCAAGCCCGAACAGGCTGTCGATCAGGTACCTGATGCCTCTGAGCCAACATAACAAAAGGGAGCGTTCTTAAGTGTTCCCAGTCTTCGTTAAGACAAATTCAAATCACAAATCAATCGGCACGTCAGATGTGATGTCAAAAACCTCCAGTCTCTGAGTTTAAAGGCCCCCACACAGCGCCCGAGGCCGACTTCCTTATCCGACCACTCCGTCGCCTCCTGTCTGACCCGTTCAGCAGAAAAGTCACATTGAAACACACCGCCCCGGCTACACAGCAGCGTATACGTTCTGCGCCTGCGCGAGATGCAATAAGTCTCCTAAACATCGGGTGGCGCTAGTCTCGTGCCAGTCACCCAAAACATAAAAACAGGAAATGACAGAACGGAGTGCGGACCGTAGCTTATCAGAACAAAGCACACACAGTGTTAGCTCGGCATTACTTGCGTGATGTCGTATTACGGTGGTCTCTCTTCCACCAGGGCAGCCAGCTGCTCCTCAAAGTCCTCGGTCCACACAGCCATGGCTTCCAAACATACGTTGGTTTATCCCCCAAATAACGAACGGTGAAGTGTTGTTTGTAACTCTGTGCCGTCTCTGTTTATGTGGTTTGTTTACCATCGTCACTTCCGCCGCCCCTCCCACACGCCGCGCTGATTCGCTGGCACACCGCCAATCAGAATGGTCACTGAACAGCTAGCTAACAACCAATCAGAGTATCCGACGGCGTCCAACCTCAGACGGCCGACTTCGCATGTTCAGTCGGATCAGACGCAGCTGAACACACCGAACAGAGCAGCTCCCGAACTCGTCCGACTCTCTCCAAATGCTTCAGACGTCCAACGTTTTAGCCGGTGTGTGCCGGCCTTAAAGGGGCTCTAATTCATGTAAATTGCTACAAATCGCAGCATAATCTCTTTTTATCTGCCACATATGAGCGGACTGTGATCCGAGGTGAAAAACGAGACCTTCACCGTCTGTCTCGGTTGGCTGTGGACGATTTGTTAAAGTTGTTCAGTGTTGTTGGACCGTGGATTTCTTTGTGAAGGTTGGATGTCCTCGAACTTGAACAAAAATTAAGGCGAGTGGTGAGGTCGCGTTTTAGAAGTTAAACAATCAGGTGCTCAAGGACGACGACTGAGGTTGAATAAAAATAAAAATGGCAAAACAGTGACTGTCCAGCTTGCTTGCAATGGAAATCCAAGGTGAGTGGAGGAACTCTGATCAGTTTTAAAATGGATCATGCATTTGATGACAAAGTTTTCATCTGGGACTGAGACATATTTCCATGGTGTCTTTTCTCTGTTTATATAAATCCCTCTACAGCGACACACTCAGTTAAACAGTTCTTTCTTACGACATTTACCTGTGATAGTATTACATGTTTTCATGTCTGTCACCTCTGTGCAGCTCTCAGCGAGTAAATGCACCTGAAGCTAAACAACTACATGAAGAACGTGAATAATCACATGAACCCTGTGTTGCAAACGTTCCTTAGAAACCCGTCAAATACAATTTCTGTTGCGAGCCACAAAACAAACAGAAACCCTCGCTTGTTAAGAATAAGACGTGTAAAGGATCAGAACAGATGAATAAGAAGAATGAACTGCGTTAATCTCATTATCTGAAGGGGACACCTTCACCTGATATGAATTGCTAATGTGAACGCGGCGGCGGTGCTGCTGATGTTTCTGCAGATAAGCGGCGGCGTGTAATTTGTTTGCCGATGTGATTACGTTTATCCCGCTTTAATGCAAAATGATTGGGTTACTGTTTGGTATGGGACTGAGCCCGGCGCGCCGACTGATCCCAGAAATGAAAAATTGAATCCCTTTGGCTGTAAATAAAGCTGCTCGAGTCCGTCCATTTGTGTTTGTACTCTCTGAGGTACATCAGAGAGCTATTAGCACTCGTGAATCACGCTGTGTTTTACTGCAGCGCCTGAGAAATGATATGATTACAGGCCAGAAACGGCCCCTCGTGGCCACTCGAGTCCCCCCGCTGTGGGCAGATGGGCTGTGAGAGAGAAAAAACGGGGAAGATCCTGCTAATGTATTTAATTTACAAATTGCAAAATGAGTCAGAGGATTGTACAAACAGGTGTTGGGAAAGTGGCTAATTTGAAATTCAACCAATTGCTGAACAAACGTGACTGTAGCCAGGCTGAAGAGGCACCAGCTGGTTCATGAAGCACCACCTGCATCAGCAGTTGGCCTCCTGAAACATCTCCATCGAGCTTATGGCTGATGGAAATCACAATATTTAGCACACGCCGGGATGGGAACAGACAGCATTAGCCCAAATATTGCTGCTAATCAGCTGAACGCCTGGAATGTAAATGTAATCAGTATACAAGAAGCCTGTGGAGGGAGACTCGTGACTGGATCTGTCACAGTCGGTATCCTCGTCTTTGCAGAGACAATATGTGGACAGACGCTCCTTCGGTTAAGACGCGGGACAAATTATACCCACATTTAACCGAGCTGGGACAAAACATCTGTTGTACAAGATGCATGATTCAACTGGCTAAGTATAGCCAAAGAGGCGGATGTAATATTTATGAGAACGTGTTCTAAATCTCGGCCGAGAAAGTCAGCCGATGCAGCGACAGTCTGAGAGGGGACGGAGCAGAAACACACTCTAATGGGTGCACCGGCCACACCAGACTCCATAGACAAAATGGGTAATTTTACTCAAACGTCATCGTACAATACTCACATTGAGTAATTGTCTTCTTATCAACAGCTCTGGTTTAGCTAGCGGTCCTATTTGTCGACTCAGCTGCAGGGTTACGAGCCAAACCTAATCCTAAGATATATAACTTTACTCAAACCAACCAGACTCCATAAACAAAAGTAGTCATTTTTCCACTTGAGAGTAATTTACAGCTGAAATAAACCTCGAATTCACCGAGTCAGAGTGAGAATATTCTGGGTCTACATGCTGTTTTTCCACTATGTACATTAGCACTAGTCGTTTTTATTCTGGGCAGGAAGCCACCAATCTGCCGTCCTTTTGGCGGCTCGCTCCGCGGATTTAGACAGAAGGCGGCAAATTGGTGGTCTGTTTTGGTCCACCAGTTTTGCGCCTCGGAGGGTAACGTTACACTTATTTGCGCCTCCATTGCTGTAAATCAGAGGCGGCAGTGTGGTGGCAAATGCTGAGATGGGCGGAGGTGTGGATGACGTGCACTGCTGCGCACCCACAGCCGGGAGTTTTAAATCCAGGAAACAGCTGATCACAGCAGTCAGTTCGTCACTTCATCCACGAAGATGAGCAGCTGGAAAGCCGCTGAGATCCGGGAGATGCTAGCGTCTCCTCGCTCTCTGTAGCTGTCTTGGTTGTCCGCTTGTTGTTGTAGCGGCGAGCTAATAGCGGTCGCTACTTTCAAATTAAAAGCCCGCCGCTAAGAACCCAGTTCTAAACTCCGATGGGGTGCAATGTAAAGCTCTTATTTTGAAGAAAAACTGTGAAAAACTTCCCATAAGGAATGAATGGGACGGGGTCAAAAAAGTCGCAAAATCATCGACGTTTTTCAAACATCTCCTGCTCTGGCAGACTTTGACCTAGAGACACCATTCAAACTTTAAAATGTAGGCACAAGTCTTATCTATTTGAGTTGTATTTGAACTTTCTTTCTACAATGTTTAGTTTTTGAACGGTGACCCTTAATTGATCGTGAGTGATTTCGAAAAATTCAGAAAAATTCAGGATTTTCAATGAGTGTGTATTGCGGAATGTTCGTGCAGCACCAACTGGCAGAGTGGGGGAGCCTGAAAAAAACTCTCCGAAAATGTTTCTTTAGATGACGATCCTAGCCACAGATTTCACACTACAATAGTGATATTTTCCAAGAACGTAGCCACACTTGTCTTCTGTCTGGCAACGTGTCCACTTTATCGGGAGGATGTACGGTTTTTGAATTATCTGCGTCTAACCGACACAAACTCCAGCAACTGCCCCATAAGCCCCAATGTTAAACGGGAAGAGGATTTTGGGAGAAAAGCAGAAACTGCCCTGCTTCTCTTCACGCCCAACTTCCTGCTTCACGTCACGTCACATGTTGACGCCTACCAGAGGAGGAAAAGTGGAGGCTGTTTGGAAAAGGAGGAATATTACACCTCCCTTTTAGACAGACAAGGAGGCACATTGCAGCCTTTACCTTGCTGCACATGTGCCACCTTTTCTATCTTAAAGGGGCTACTAATAAATGTGGGGGCGAGTTAAGTTATTTTAACATAGTTGATAAAAAAAAATCTCTTATATAAAGCCTGTAAGAAACGAACCCAACCTGATGCAGTGAGGTCCAGTCAGCTGCTTGTATTCTCCCTCTGTTAGCCCCTCACACACCTGAATACAAATACCTTTGTATCACAGCCCTATTAAATGCAGCGCCTAATGGTCTCAGCTTTTCACACTGCATTTTGCTCAACTTGGTGAAGTGGACCATTAACCCCGCAGGGCTTATCTCAGCAGCTAATAGACCACAGCCAATCTCAGAGCGGTGTTCCCAACTTTTCGGCCCGGACCCGTCCGCCCTCACATACGAATATGTTGAGCTCCAACTTTTTTCTGCTAGCGAGGGCAGAGCTAAATGATGCAAAGCTTAAATGAGGCACCATTTGCCAACAGCAACCTTCAGGTTGGAGTTGCCTCGGGCTAAATAGGGAACCATTAATAAGGACTCCTGCTTAGATTCAGGCGCTGCGAAAGAGAAAAGTGGGGTGTTGACTTTATGTAATGTATATGCAATATAGCCACAGCAGCCATTTACCGGTGACTAACTGAATAATTATGGAAAAAATAAATTGCTTTCAGTCAGGTGCTGCCTTGACTCGGTGAGCTCCGGTGCATCGCTTCAAGTTAGCTTGTCTGCCCCGGTTAGCTTGACTTTTAGCTCATCCTTCATGTTTTTAGGCAGGTGACCTTCGGGCTCGAGGTACCTTGTCCTTCGCCCTCTACCACACTGATCGGCAGCACATCTCCTCGACCCCGTGCATCACACTTTCTTCCTTCGGCGAGTTGTGACATTACCTTTGGCTGTCAGCCATCCTGAAGGCCGGCACACACCGGCTGAAATGTCGGACGTCTGAAGCGTTAGGAGAGAGTCGGACGAGTTCGGGAGCTGCTCTGTTCGGTGTTCAGCTGGACGCGTCTGATCCAACTGAACATGTGAAGTCGGCCGTCTGAGGTTGGACGCCGTCGGATGCTCTGATTGGTTGTTAGCTAGCTGTTCAGTGACCATCCTGATTGGCGGTGTGCCAGCGAATCAGCGCGGCGTGTGGGAGGGGCGGCGGAAGTGACGATGGTAAACAAACCACATAAACAGAGACGGCACAGAGTTACAAACAACACTTCACCGTTCGTTATTTTGGGGATAAACCAACGTATGTTTGGAAGCCATGGCTGTGTGGACCGAGGACTTTGAGGAGCAGCTGGCTGCCCTGGTGGAAGAGAGACCACCGTAATACGACATCACGCAAGTAATGCTGAGCTAACACTGTGTGTGCTTTGTTCTGATAAGCTACGGTCCGCACTCCGTTCTGTCATTTCCTGTTTTCATGTTTTGGGTGACTGGCACGAGACTAGCGCCACCCGATGTTTAGGAGACTTATTGCAGGCGCAGAACGTATACGCTGCTGTGTAGCCGGGGCGGTGTGTTTCACTTTGGACCTCAGACTGCTCGAAGAAGAAGCCGTCATCAGTCAGTGCGTCTAAATGCAAGTTAACCTAAAGACTGACGTGCACAAATGTTCTCAGCAATTAACTTATAAATTAAGAGATCGTAACTAACGAGCGTTTACCATCATTAGTTACAGTCCTGCAGATATCATGTCAACATTAAATACAGCAGGGAGCAGTTAAGTAGGCGAGTCGTCTCCAAATTAACGTGATGATGATTTGTTAATGTTAAAACTTCCTGGTGATCTCTAAAGATCTCCCACTGCTCCGCTTCACTTTCCTTTTAAAAGCCGTCTCATGAAGCTCTACAAAAATATTTATGCTACTTATTTAACGACACTAACTCTTCCCCCACATCGGTGTGCTATCACCCTGCGAGTGACATCGTCTGACCGCTGACTTTTTTTTTTTTGCGAGCGGGACAAATTTCCAATGTTCCCGACTGGGTTAAGCAAAAGGTTTCTGCTGCATTATTAAAGAGGACATTTTCTAAATCCTGCTGTCTCTGCAGCTTGTACCCGGGAGGGGAGATTGATGGGCAGATATTGCAGAAGGAGGAAATATTCTCATAGGTTTATTTATTTTTTTGTATTTCTTTTCCTTAAGAGCAATTTATCAGATACAGCCGGGTGACATTTCAGACGACACTGCATCAAACAAAACCTCGGATAATATGACATTCTGCTCTAAATATGATGCCTGATGTGTGTGTGTGTGTGTGCATGCATGTGTGTGTGTGTGTATGTGTGTGTGTGTGTGTGTGTGTTTGTTGATTCAGCAAGGCTGCGGGAAAAATCCTTCAAAAACATGCTTATCTAAATTGCATTTCACGTTTACAGATGGAATTTAATTCACACACAGAAACAAATCTGCTTCTTCAGGCTTCTTCACATTTTTGACAAAACTTTTTTAAATTACTGAAAAACAACATTTGCACAGACGATCAATATCACTCAGGTGACCGAAATTAATGAAAGCTTCAGCTCAACTGGTTTACAGGGTGGCTGCTGCTGAAAATACATCTAGATTTAGTTTTCATTGGAACACAGACCTGGTGATTTCCCAGCGGAGATGTTGTTTCATAAACTATAAGTCACTTTCCTCAGGCGATATAACTGATGAGGAAGACTAAATGACTCAGCTGACTGCCATCGACTGTCTGCAATAACAGATGACTATCATCAGCTGTTGGTTGGTGGAAGTGTTTTATTTTTTCCCACTGAGGTTTAAGTTGAAGATCTGTTTTAATATTGTTAAATATGGAAACACAACGCAGATTTTAATCTGGATTTAAAGGGATATTCCGGTGTAAATTTAATCCATGGTCTAACACACCGTGACACCGAGTAAGACTCCCCCTCGAGAGGTCAAGTTAGCTGACCGCTAGCTTAGCTAGTTTTAGCAACCTCAGAAAAGGTCTCCAACTAGAAACCGCCATCAAAAAGCCACAATTAATGGTGAGAACAGCAGCAAACTTCAGCAACAGTACATGTACAGTCCCAGCACACAGTACGAAGCATCAAACATCTGCTAGCTTTGCTGGATTTGTATTAAAAACACAGCACAACTCTCCCTCTCCTCCAGCAGCCTGCCTGTGTGGGGAAGCCCTGACGAGTCGATTACCGAGTGCAGTAGATTTCCGCAGCTGAAGGCTGAAAATGTCTGATTCCATTACTTCACGATGCTCAGTTTTCCCTGTCAGCTCTCAGAGAATAAGAACTGAGCGTTCCATGGAGTAATAATCAGACATTTTCATCCTTGAGCTGCGGAAATCTACTGCACTCGGTAATCGACTCGTCAGGGCTTCCCCACAACGAGCAAGCTACCTTTAAAGACACTAAAACACACGGTCAGAAGGAGGCTTGTGTTTTCTTACGAACAGCTGCCGGTGAACACATCTCAAACATTTAAAAATACTTGGAATTGCCCTTTAAGTTACACTGATCTGCTGGATGCTTGTATTTTGTGGTCTCTGATAATTAAGAGGAACAAGTGCCTTTCAGTCACCTGATCTCTTTCTCTGTGATCCTGCAAAAAATACTTTAGACATGTTTTAGCGTTTGAAGAGCCT
Organism: Lagodon rhomboides; assembly: GCA_039737535.1. Taxonomy (NCBI): domain Eukaryota; kingdom Metazoa; phylum Chordata; class Actinopteri; order Spariformes; family Sparidae; genus Lagodon; species Lagodon rhomboides. The sequence continues at coordinate 31,953,644 of CM077791.1, read as the reverse complement.
GAATAAATAATCTACATGTACCGATCAAACACACTTTGAAACTCCGCTGATAAATAATGGATGTTTTGTGCAACAAGGACCTAAAATAGTTGTAAAGAACAGAGACGTTGACTCAGACGTGTATGAAAATGCACTTTTATAGACACGTTTTAACGGGATCTTGTTCCTGCCCTATTTTCTCAAATACTTTATACGTTTCCCACCATAAATATTTGATATATTCTGATCTGGCATCAACATTAAAAATCCTTTCTCAGATCAAGAAAATGCTGAAATATTTAATGTTGTGTCTGTCAGTTTTGGAGACTCACACTCCCGGGAGGAGACGACGGCAGACAGTTTAATAGAGAAGATCAAATGAAGCCGATACGATTCAGTGAGAGCGGCGTAACCGGAGCGGTCACGGTTGGCCACCAGCGCGGGCCGCCTGTGTACTGAAGTGACACTCGATACGGGACAGGACAGCTTTTGTACAGAACCGGGCTGACGCTGATGCAGCCGGAGGATTGACAGCGGGACAGAAACTCTCTCCCGGCCTGTCCCGTCTCACTTCAGCTGATGAACACAACCCGATAGGGTTCAGAAAACACTTTGAGGGGGTGCCGCCTGATATCAGCTAGCCGCTCGGCTCGACAGCGAGCGAGCCGAGATCCTGTCGACAAGAGGCTTTCATATCTTTCCCTGAGAAGCGTACGAGCATACAACACCCACGTGAGTGTGAGGGATGTTTCTGGGGCTTGTCGATGAGCAAAGCATCCGGTGGACCCGTCATATTTGTGCGATGTAGAATTTAGGATTAGGAAAGGGACGGCTGAAACCTGTGAGGTGAAGGTCAAGAGACCAACGGAGACAATAGCCCCTTTTAGATAGAAAAGGTGGCACATGTGCAGCAAGGTAAAGGCTGCAATGTGCCTCCTTGTCTGTCTAAAAGGGAGGTGTAATATTCCTCCTTTTCCAAACAGCCTCCACTTTTCCTCCTCTGGTAGGCGTCAACATGTGACGTGACGTGAAGCAGGAAGTTGGGCGTGAAGAGAAGCAGGTCGAATTTGTCTTCAAAATAAGAGCTTTACATTGCACCCCATCGGAGTTTAGAACTGGGTTCTTAGTGGGGGGCTTTTAATTTGAAAGTAGCGACCGCTATTAGCTCGCCGCTACAACAACAAGCGGACAACCGAGACAGTTACAGAGAGCGAGGAGACGCTGAGCATCTCCCGGATCTCAGCGGCTTTCCAGCTGCTCATCTTCGTGGATGAAGTGACGAACTGACTGCTGTGATCAGCTGTTTCCTGGTTTTAAAACTCCCGGCTGTGGGTGCGCAGCAGTGCACGTCATCCACACCTCCGCCCATCTCAGCACTAGCCAGGGCTAGCTGGTTAGCATGCTAACTTCAGCTGTATCGATGCACAATGCACAGACGTTATGCGTCAACACTAACCCATTCACACTGGCGTTTGGATGCGACTTCAGTGCACCAATTCTCCGCATCCGTCTCAGTGTGAATCTCTCGGATGCGACGAGGGGTGAAATTTCGCTCCGGCGCTGATCCGCCTCTGGAGGTAGTATCAGAGCCGCATTATTGGCGAACCGAACCAGTGTGAACGGATCAGCCGGCTTCGCGTATCGAGGGCGTGTCGGTCGGACGTCGGTTACCTACACAGGTCCTTCACTCAACTGAATACAGAGAAATGTCCCACAAAGCAACGTTACAGGACCAAACAACAGTAACGTAGCAACTGTAACTGTCTCTGGCAACTTATATGAGGAAAACAATACCGCAGCATATACGTGGAGAAGCGTCTGTCCTCCCGCCTGTCCTCCTGTCTGTCCTCCTGTCTGTCTGACCGACACATTTCTGCCAGAAAAACAGCGTCTGTCACCGGCAAAAAACTTAAACTCACCGAGTGTTTGTGATGAAAATAAATCACAGCCCTCCAGACCGAGACTTCGGTGAACTTTCCCCCAGAAAACATGCCTCCGTCCCTGCGAGTCAGACAGCGTCCAGTTTACTGATGGTGATGATGTAATTATGTAATTTAGAGCAAGAAATGTAACTTTCCAGGATGTTTGGTGGGTCAGGATCTCAGTCACCACACATCATAACAGCATCCATATGATTATAAACTGTCCGCGGGTTTAGATTGACGGGGAAACACCTTGAAAACACATCATCATCATGACGTATACCGTCACGCCTCCGCAGCGCTGGATTTCTGTGTGAATTCACGTCGGTTCGTCTTTAATGCGGAGCTGCTTCGCTCTGTGTGAATCACCATCGGCGGAGATAATGCGTCTTCTCCTGTGTGAAAGGAGTTACTGTTGTTTCCCGATGATTTTATGTGTAACATTCACACGTCTCTACCTTTCCTGCGTGCAGGATGTGGTTGGTGTCGGATCGCAGCCCTCCCCAGGTGTGTAGAGCTCGTAACACCTGCGGCAGCGTTTGCGAGGAGCAGCCTTTTCACCAGCCATTACACTAATTGAACAATTACGAGCTTAAGTGAAAAGAGAAACTCTCAGCTGGTCCCCGAGTCTCAATTTGTCCCACATCTGTCCCAATTATCAGGCGGCTTGTAAAGCGATATGTTTGCTTTTGTCTTGGCAGCGAGCGGCGATGACTCAGACCTTAAATATTATGTAAACTCTCATTAGCGCTCTGCTGTTGAATCCTCATGAATGGAAGATGAAGTGGTGACATTTGACTGGGAGAAAAATCGAGTTTGAAAGCAGTGCAGCAGGCTGGTAATTATTCCTTTGACCTTAAGAGTCCCGACACCAACGTTGTCGATCAAATTAGCCGGGTTCATCGTATTTCAGGCACGTTTTTACACAGTAACCCAGCGATTAATGAACAGATACACAAAATGACAATATGACGATCTGTGTGATTCACAAACAGAATACAGGACGGAGACTCATCGTCGTTATCTGAGCATCTCAGCACCTCGTTACACAAAGAACACCAATCAAGAGCCACAGTGATGGAGAGGATATTTTCTTTGCCTTGCAAAAAATGTACCTTGAAATAGCTGTTAGATTGATCATCTGTCTCCATCTCACTTCCACTGCTCGATCTTTTCTTCTGCAGAAAGGAGGGCAGGATATTAGCACAGCTGTATTCTGTGTGCGTTCAGAATTAACATCCAATTTCCATCAAATATGTCAGAACTGCTGCAGAATTTAATTCACTCGACACTGAACATTCATCTGCTGCTGCACACAGGAGGTCTGAAGAGCATCGGGTAAAGGCCCCCACACAGCGCACAAGGCCGACTTCCTTCTCCGACCACTCCGTCGCCTCCTGTCTGACCCGTTCGGTAGAAAAGTCACACTGAAACACACCGCCCCGGCTACACAGCAGCGTATACGTTCTGCGCCTGCGCGAGATGCAATAAGTCTCCTAAACATCGGGTGGCGCTAGTCTCGTGCCAGTCACCCAAAACATAAAAACAGGAAATGACAGAGCGGAGTGCGGACCGTAGCTTATCAGAACAAAGCACACACAGTGTTAGCTCAGCATTACTTGCGTGATGTCGTATTACGGTGGTCTCTCTTCCACCAGGGCAGCCAGCTGCTCCTCAAAGTCCTCGGTCCACACAGCCATGGCTTCCAAACATACGTTGGTTTATCCCCAAAATAACGAACGGTGAAGTGTTGTTTGTAACTCTGTGCTGTCTCTGTTTATGTGGTTTGTTTACCGTCGTCACTTCCGCCGCCCCTCCCACACGCCGCGCTGATTCGCTGGCACACCGCCAATCAGAATGGTCGCTGAACAGCTAGCTAACAACCAATCAGAGTATCCACCTCAGACGGCCTGCTTCACGCAGCTCCGAGCAAAAGAGCAGCTCCCGAACTCGTCCGACTCTCTCGTAACGCTTCAGACGTCCGACGTTGCATATGTGTTGTAGGAGATTTGCTTCTGATCGGGGTTCTGGTACTGAAAGACGAGATGCTACCAGTTACAGAACAACATTATCATTCATTTGGAGTCAAGTCCGGTTCTACTGTGCATCCAGTGGGAAGGATAACCAGGAGAGTAAGCCTGGAAGTGAAGACTTGTTTTCAGTTCTCGATCTAGTTCTTTTTTTTTTTCAGTACAAACAAAACTGTTTTGAAAGCGAATGCACAGCCGAGCGTGAACGGAGAACATCACGCTGTGTTTGTTTGTGCTAACGGTCGTTCTCAGACGAGCGTGCTACAGTTAAAAGTATTTACCTTCTGGGTCGGGCGGCACCAGCGATGCGACGACTCCCCGCATTAAGCTTGTTAGTCGTCATGTTGCTAATGTGCAACATCCATTTTTCATGCCTCGTGTCTCCCGTGAAATATATGATCTTCAAAACATTGCAAATGAGGTACACGCAGAAATAATTAAAGAGGCTTCATAAAATATTTAAAAGGCAGAGGGGCCTTTTTTTTTTTTTTTCTCAATTTGCGTCTGTAATATTTCCATTTAGATTATTCTTTAATTGCAGAGAGCCAATTTGCAGAAGAAATGTAGGAATGTGAAATCAAAAACAGTCGATTAAGAGCTCTTTGAAACAAAGTCAGTCAAACATTAAACATGTAATTGTCAGGATGATAATGACATTAATCTCACGGCCTCGGCCCGTTTGGCATGTTTATGAATGAAGCAGCAGTTTAAACAGAAGCGCGAATGCAACTAAATCTTCACCTCCTCTGCTGCATTTTCTTCAAGTTGAAGCCAGAAACCGACTGAGGTTTGAGTAGAAATGTACTTTCATCGGTCAGTTTGCCAGGATGAGTCCTGGAGAGAAGTCTGCAGTGATTAATATTTATGAATCACTATTTTATTGGCCATATGAGAGGTATTTGGGTCAGATTTTCCGCGACAGTCCAAAGGATGTTAGTTTATTTTTAATACATCCGATGATGCATTCAGCCAAGACGACCTTCCTTAGGCCCCGTCCAGACATACCAAAACGATCTTTTTTTTAATCAGTCTTCCTCGGCATCATTTCAAGAATATTCACGTCCACACGGATCCACTGTAAACGACTCAACACGCTGTAGTTCATACTCCAGGCCTATAGGTGGCACTGGAAATTCACCAAAAACGCTAAAGCTTTAGCACAGACAGAGCATGCGCGTAAGACTTGAACACAACAGAGAAGAAGATGAAAATAGCTAGTCGGTGGTCCATAATCCTTTTCTGCTCAGCGTCGTGGCAGAGGAGCAGAATATGTTACCATAGTGACCCTGATAGGCTCAATATCTTCTGCAGCACGAACACAAGCATGTAGTCCGCCATTGTTGTTGTTGTTGTTGTAATGAGACGTCGAGGGGTTCAGAGGTCGAAGGCGAGAGGTCGAGGGGTGGGGCGATGACGTCATCGTATCGTAAAGTATGTGATTCACCGTCCATATGATTCGAAACGCAGCCGCTGCGTTTCGATCATATGACGTAATGCATGGTGTATTTAGAGAAACGAATATTTCCCCCTCGTTTTCAAAAATAACATCGTGCACACAACATCGTTTTCAAAAAAGTTGTCATTTCCATCAACCCACATAAATACGCCGTCGAGCGCCATTCTAACTCTGCCAAACCTCTGGGCGGCAGTGTAGGGAGAAGGATAAAGCCATGCAAGCCAATCAGAATCCTCAGAATCAACAACAACGAATAACACGAGCGACTTCCTGTTCCTTTCAAAACAAAGCTCACATGACGTTAAGCATTTTCTGGCGCATAGCCTAATGAGCGTGAGAACCTAAAACCCCGTTTCTCCCAGGTGACACGACAACACATGACCGGAGTTTTTAGAAATAATCGTTTTCTGTGATAAAAACGGGGTTTTCGTGTAAATGAGAGGCCAAACCGCCTGGAAATATCTGCGTTTTCCCTTCCTGTAAACGGGGCTCGGGTCCACCCTGAGACCCGTTTTCAAAAAAGTGCGTTTACAGGATCCGTGTGGACGGTCGGCCAAAACGATGCAAAACATGTGCGTTTACATAAAACAGTGTTTTTCGTGTGGACGTTGCATCAGGCTGGCTTTACACGACAACGCTGACAAAATATTTTATCAGATGTGCTTTTTTGTTCAGTCAGCGATGGCTTTTTTTTTCCTCCAGAGTGGAAATCTTAAAAACGCTCCACTGTCGAAAATGCTAAAGTGTGCTCCGAGCTACTCGCGCTGGCTCTCTTCACGTACGCGTCGACGTCACATCCATGTGCAGTCCAGCCAAACAACAACTAACATGTCGGATTATTTCCATCAGTCGGACATTCAAGTTGCTTCACAGCACCACCGAGCCACCTGGCATGAATACTACATCAAATTTCACACACTTTTGCGTCACCGTGTGCGTGCAGATTTCCACCCAAAGACGCTCGTCTAAACGCGGAATAAAAAGTGGGAATCGCATATCGTTGTCGTGTAAAGCTAGCCTCAGTGTTTGTTCTGGCAGATTGGGGTTGTTTTGTTTTTTTTAATACAATCATTTACAAATGAACCACGGTTACTGACAGCAGGTTTATGAAGTGTTCATGTCATAATATCCTTTCATGCAATCGTGTGTTCCCCATCCTTCCGACAACAAGCGTGCTAGCGGGTCAAAGATGTTGTCGCCCAGCGGGTTCTGAGAAGACGACAAAGACTCTCATGAGTCACTTGAGAAGTCGTCATCGACCACAAAGATGTCTTAAACGGATACGAAGCAGCAGCAGCAGCTCCACTGCCGACACCAGTGTCTATTCAACAGGCATTTGAAAAGTGCAGGAAGTATTCTGAAGATAACCCAAAGGCCAAAGCAATTACCGACAATACTGACTTCACTGCACTTGACGACCGGCTCCTCTCCGCGGTCGATGACCCGAGGATCTTGTGGGATAATGGCACATTTGGAGCCGAGGTATTTGACTCGGTCGCTACGCACACTCGTAGTCTGATTGATGACAAAGTGAGCGACAGGTTTTACCACAACCATACGGACTTTGACCGCAAACGGCTCAGATGTAGTGAGTAGAGATGGATGATTTAATATGCCAAAGCGCTAACCATCTCTGCAGTGTTTAGACATAGTTTGTGTACGTTTGAGGCCATAAAGGTGTACGGAAGCGTATTGCATTCACTTGATACATTTATTTTTTGGTTTGTTTTACTGAGTAATTTTTTTTTCTGTTTTTCATGGTAATTTTTTCCCCTGTTTTTCGGAGTAATTTTTTTTTCTGAAATATCGAGATACTTCGAACTCCGCGAGAACATCCAACCTGTAACAGACTCCCGTTCTCCCGTGGACCATGTCGTGGACCTATGGTGACTCCTGCCCGCACATACATGCCTTGACAAACTAATGATAATACCATCTATATGAGTTAAAGACAGGACTGTCTCCCAGTGTCTTAAACCCAGATCAAAGTAAAACTTGATTAAACTGAACAAGTCGGTCATGTTTGTAACCATGAAGTCGAGCTCTCAATGAATGAATGGATCTTCAAATGCTCCGTAAACTCAGGAAAAAAATTATTCAGAAAATCAGGAAAAAAATTACTTTGAAAAACAGAAAAAAAATTACTCAGAAAAACACAAATAATTATTACGAAAAACAGACAAAAAAATAAATTACTCAGAAAAACAGAAATAATTACTCCGAAAAACAAACCAAAAAATAAATGTATCAAGTGAATGCAATACGCTTTCGTAACATGTGCCTTTAAGAAATCAGGATTTCTTTTACACGTGTGGCTGAAAACGTTGCCGTGAATTCTTGATGAGAAGTTTTGGTTTCCGGGGACCATTTCTGTCTAAAAAAGCACACTAAATGGGTGCTAGGATTCAACCAGATCACATCCGAGACACTGTCCTCACTTGAAAAGATGGAGCCTTTGAATACGACCACGTTTAAGAGCTTTCCTGTTGGTTTCTTTCTCACTCTGAATCCTACACATCGCCATTTTTTTCCCGGGGATTTAGGAGTGACACTTCCATTTACTCCACGGAGAGTGAATTGGACGGTCTTCCACCATCCACCATCTGTTTTGAAGAGCGGACTGTAGACAGATTAATCATGTAAAGACATGTCAAGACTTCCGTACATGTTGTCTGTGTTTAAGCTATCTGAAAGTCCTTTCTTTCCCTTAAAATAAAATAAAATATCTTCCGTGAAACCTTATCTTTCATGCTCAGAGGACTTTGAGTCGGAGTAGGTTTCACATTTTTTCTCCTCAGTGGCTGTATTGCGTGGGAACAGCTCCTCAGATATTCCCTTAATGTTATTTCATCAGGTCCGTCACTCGCCAGGCTTTTTTAAAATTGAAATTCCAGCAGCACGCACCCACATCGAGCCAGCGAGCCAGAGAAGATGGAGATGACATGCAGCTAAAAAAATAAATAAAATGAAAATGTGACCCACTCTCTGAGGGGAAAAACACTCAGACTCAAGTCAGAAGGCCTCCATTGCATCAGTCCCACAGCTGTCATTAGAGGATTCCAACAGTACCGACCACCCAGCTGGCAGATCAATACGCCGGCCCGCAGCACATAATAGTGTCATCAGTCGAGCTGCAGTCGATGCTGAAAGCTCGCTGTGCTACTTGGCAACTGAGAGGCCTCGGTGCTTTAGATGAAGGAGGGGTTAACTGCCTTCTCTAAGCACAAATTGGTGAAGCAGCACCATAATATCTTTTTATTTTAGCTGGATTTTAAAATGATTGCAGTGGATTCAGATCAGCTGTTGCAGGCTGTTGCACACTGGCTCCTAATTAATGAGTGGAAGCAGCTTGGGGTCGTTCCCTCTCGGCCAATCAGGGTGTGACGACGCCCCTTTTTGTGAAGGCTTAAGAGAGGTGGGTACCGACTGGTTCTGATTCTGTCCTTGACTCACTGCAGACCTCATCCCAACAGACTGTCAGCCAGAAACTCTGCTCTGTTGAGATTTATTAGCTGCCCCTGATCTTTCTAGTTGAGGGAAGTTGTGTGTATTCTGCAACACAGTTGGGTTCAAAAGTTGTTGATTATTATCCGAGTACATATATGTACTTTTGTTTATATTTTTATGTGGGTCGGGGCTGGTTTGTGAGCATTTTAAACACTGGTGATGCATTTTGTCAAAAGCACATCCTGATTTGATCACATAAGCAGCGGTAACATGGAAGTCTGTGTCATCCTGCATATTTTTAAAATGATTTATCACTACATCAGATTTTTTTTTTTGAATAGAAGCAAAGCCTGTTGATCCGAAAACAGGGGGCGGAAACAAAAACATTTTTCACTTGTGTTTTCAAATGCGAGATACGACAATTGGCCCTTTTTGAGAAGAAAATACAATACGTCTTAAAATTGAGGTAGATTGTCAGAAAGTTTGACGTAGGATAAACATAGCCGGCTGTATCTGAGTCCACATTCACAGGTTCCACTAACTCTTTGGGTCGGCCGACACACAAAAGTTGCTCAAACTTAATACAGAAAACAGTTAATAGAGCCCTATCAGTAGCCCCTTTCAGATAGAAAAGGTGGCACATCTGCAGCAAGGTAAAGGCTGCAATGTGCCGCCTTGTCTGTCTAAAAGGGAGGTGTAATATTCCTCCTTTTCCAAACAGCCTCCACTTTTCCTCCTCTGGTAGGCGTCAACATGTGACGTGACGTGAAGCAGGAAGTTGGGCGTGAAGAGAAGCAGGGCAGTTTCTGCTTTTCTCCCAGAATCCTCTTCCCGTTTAACATTGGGGCTTATGGGGCAGTTGCTGGAGTTTGTGTCGGTTAGACGCAGATAATTAAAAAACCGTACATCCTCCCGATAAAGTGGACACGCTGCCAGACAGAAGACAAGTGTGGCTACGTTCTTGGAAAATATCACTATTGTAGTGTGAAATCTGTGGCTAGGATCGTCATCTAAAGAAACATTTTCGGAGAGTTTTTTCAGGCTCCCCCACTCTGCCAGTTGGTGCTGCGCGAACATTCCGCAATACACACTCATTGAAAATCCTGAATTTTTCTGAAGTTTTTCGAAATCACTCACGATCAATTAAGGGTCACTGTTCAAAAACTAAACATCGTAGAAAGAAAGTTCAAATACAACTCAAATAGATCAGACTTGTGCCTACATTTTAAAGTTTGAATGGTGTCTCTAGGTCAAAGTCTGCCAGAGCAGGAGATGTTTGAAAAACGTTGATGATTTTGCGACTTTTTTGACCCCGTCCCATTCATTCCTTATGGGACATTTTTCACAGTTTGTCTTCAAAATAAGAGCTTTACATTGCACCCCATCGGAGTTTAGAACTGGGTTCTTAGCGGGGGGCTTTTAATTTGAAAGTAGCGACCGCTATTAGCTCGCCGCTACAACAACAAGCGGACAACCAAGACAGCTACAGAGAGCGAGGAGACGCTAGCATCTCCCGGATCTCAGCGGCTTTCCAGCTGCTCATCTTCATGGATGAAGTGACGAACTGACTGCTGTGATCAGCTGTTTCCTGGTTTTAAAACTCCCGGCTGTGGGTGCGCAGCAGTGCACGTCATCCACACCTCCGCCCATCTCAGCATTTGCCACCACATTGCCGCCTCGGATTTACACAGCAATGGCGAACCAAAACAGACCAACAATTTGCCGCCTTCTGCCACCAAAAGGACGGCAAACTGGTGGCTTACTGCCCAGAATAAAAACGGCTAGTGTCACGTTCTTTGAGAAATCGAGTTTGATGTCGATGTCTTTGTCTGCAATCGACGCCGCTTTGTCTTCCTGACTCTGCTTCTGGTTAAATACAATCGATGGGCGCATGTTCAACAAGTTTAGTCACGCTGTGCTCGGCTGTATGTTGCATGTACAGCGGCACACGAGCACCTTCAGGGTGTTGAGTAATGTATGCAAATTCACAGGCACTCCCATAAGCCATGTCATGTATTTTTAATTAGCATTTCACCCTTTTTTTTTACTTTTTGCCTGAAAGCTGTGTGTGTGTGTGTGTGTGTTTGTGTGTGTGTGATTTCACATCTGCGTGCCGGTGCACATCAGGGACGACTCCTGACTTACTGACTCGATCAAAGATTCATCGACTACACTCATTAGGCACGAGTGTCGCTCCCATCTTGGCACTTCTCCCTCGTTCTTGTGCGCTTTAATTCCCAGAAGTGTTGTAGCAGAGTTTTTTCTAAACTGGTATCACTTCTCTTCCTTTAGGTGAAAAGCCTTGAGCACTTCTTCCACGGCAGAAACGTTACGTTACGTTACGTTACGTTACGTATCTAAATGAGATTCTCTTGCTTGCTCGACATGCTTGTAAACAAAAGCTTTGGTTTGCATCTATTTGTCGACCTGAACGAACTGAAACCAGCCACGTGGCGAGTTCCCTCTGCAGGGATGCGTGGGAACGAGCGGAGCGACTGCAGGAAGTGACTGAAGCTCGCTGGGGTTCACGCGAGGCCGGCGTCCTGTACTGTCGTTAAAAGCCGAGGCATTTAAGGTGTTAGCCTGTTAGCAGCTGGTGCAGCTGAAAGGCTTGGTGGTAATTAAATCCCCAAGATATCACAACAAACTGTTACCAGAAAACTAAAACAAAGTAAAATCAAAGCAGGACAAAAATGTCCCTCATTTTCCCTTTTTTGGATGAAACTGTTCACACACTTCATAGATTAAAGGGTACATTTCGTGAAAAGACAATTTTTTTAGATTTTCTTGATTTCTACAGCATGTTTTTGATCCAATAGTGACACCTGTGACAATAGCCGTTTTTATTCTGGGCAGTAAGCCACCAATTTGCCGTCCTTTTGGTGGCTCGCTCCGCGGATTTAGACTCGGAGGGTAACGTTACACTTATTTGCGCCTCCATTGCTGTGTAAATCCGAGGCGGCAATGTGGTGGCAAATGCTGAGATGGGCGGAGGTGTGGATGACGTGCACTGCTGCGCACCCACAGCCGGGAGTTTTAAAACCAGGAAACAGCTGATCACAGCAGTCAGTTCGTCACTTCATCCACGAAGATGAGCAGCTGGAAAGCCGCTGAGATCCGGGAGATGCTAGCGTCTCCTCGCTCTCTGTAGCTGTCTCGGTTGTCCGCTTGTTGTTGTAGCTGCGAGCTAATAGCGGTCGCTACTTTCAAATTAAAAGCCCCCCGCTAAGAACCCAGTTCTAAACTCCGATGGGGTGCAATGTAAAGCTCTTATTTTGAAGAAAAACTGTGAAAAATTTCCCATAAGGAATGAATGGGACGGGGTCAAAAAAGTCGCAAAATCATCAACGTTTTTCAAACATCTCCTGCTCTGGCAGACTTTGACCTAGAGACACCATTCAAACTTTAAAATGTAGGCACAAGTCTTATCTATTTGAGTTGTATTTGAACTTTCTTTCTACGATGTTTAGTTTTTGAACGGTGACCCTTAATTGATCGTGAGTGATTTCGGAAAAATTCAGGATTTTCAATGTGTGTGTATTGCGGAATGTTCGCGCAGCACCAACTGGCAGAGTGGGGGAGCCTGAAAAAACTCTCCGAAAATGTTTCTTTAGATGACGATCCTAGCCACAGATTTCACACTACAATAGTGATATTTTCCAAGAACGTAGCCACACTTGTCTTCTGTCTGGCAACGTGTCCACTTTATCGGGAGGATGTACGGTTTTTGAATTATCTGCGTCTAACCGACACAAACTCCAGCAACTGCCCCATAAGCCCCAATGTTAAACGGGAAGAGGATTTTGGGAGAAAAGCAGAAACTGCCCTGCTTCTCTTCACGCCCAACTTCCTGCTTCACGTCACGTCACATGTTGACGCCGACCAGAGGAGGAAAAGTGGAGGCTGTTTGGAAAAGGAGGAATATTACACCTCCCTTTTAGATAGACAAGGAGGCACATTGCAGCCTTTACCTTGCTGCACATGTGCCACCTTTTCTATCTAAAAGGGGCTGAGTGATGTCACCAGCAACCACTCGATGAATGTCTGATGAAGAAAAAGAGAAACACCCTCAGGTTTATATGAGAATCCTTCTTTTGTCTTTTATTACAGAGATCTTCAGCTTAAATTAAACCAACAGTTGTGAAAATGAACTTGATGCTTCCAGAAGCTGTGCTGTTTGTCTGTGTGTTGTGTTGTGTTGTGTTGTGTTGTGTTGTGTTGTGTCCCAGAGGAGGTCAGCGTGCCGTGCGTGGTTTCCACCAGCCCCTCACTTGTGTGGGAGGTGTTATGGCAGCCGATGCAGCAACAGGAATGGTGCCTCATGGTCGTCCTGTTTGACTGGCAGCCATGACACACACACACACACACACACACACACACACACACACACACACACACACACCTGTAACACTAAGCTGCCCTGACAGGTCGAGGGGAGGCATGTCAGAGTAAAAACAGGAGTCTTGCTGCTGTTGTGTCTTTTTTTTTCTCTATTTCTGTGTTTGTCTGTAATTGAAAATGTAACTTTTAGATAATCAGCCCGTCGATTAAAGATGTGGAAGTCAACCAATCAGTTTTTATTCATCTTCAGTATATCACATGTGACGCAGATTGTTTGACAGCTAATTGTAATTGTCTGTGGGAAGCCATTCTGAATGCATCCATGTACAAAATCATGATTGGATTCACCAAATTAATGTGATTATCACGGTGCGTCAGCGTCCCACTGGTGTGCCTGAAGACTTTAATCCACTAAAATGTATTAAAAGATTAAAAGATCTGACACCTGGGAAGAGTGATGGCACAAAATGCAGCTTTAATCTCACATTAGCTGTTAAATCCTTAAGAAAATTACATTTACTCACAGAAAAATAATGGTTCTTTAAAGAACCATCACCAATTGAAGAACCTTTTTATATAGGGGATGGTTCTTCACAGACTTTATGTGGTTCTTTAAAGTACTAAAGGTTCTTCATTTTTATTGGAGTTATTTGCTGGCATGTAATAGCATGAAATTAGGGCTGCAGCTAACTGTTTTCGTTCATCGATTAATCTGCAGATTATTTTCTCAATTAAGACCCAGAAACGCAGCAAATTCTTACATTACAGGAATGGTTCTTCAAAGAACCTGCTAAAAGGTTCTTTGTGGAACGAAAAATGGTTCTTCTATGGCATCACTCCGAAGAACCATTTTTGGTTCCAGTTAGCACCTTTATTTTTCTGTGTGTAGAGAACGGATGGATGGCAGATCATCTCAAGACTGGTGGTTCAAATCCTCCGGCCTCCGTCTTCTACTGCAACCCAACAGGTTGGAAGTTGACATTTGGTACTCTTAGAAATACAAGTTCTAAGTAGAACCATATAAGGTTCTTCGGCTTGTCCTAATAGGAGAACCCTTTTTGGCTCCAGGTAGAACCTTTTATAAAGGTGGAGGGTTCTACCTAGAACCCAACATAAAGGGTTATACCTAGAACTGTGTGTGTAAGGTTCCACCAAGAACCCCCCATGAGAGGTTCTACAAAGAACCCATACAGGATCTTATACCCATGCTTTCAACAATCCCTGAAGAACTCTTTCTCCAAAAAAGGGTTCTCTGGATCAAAATGGTTCTTACTGGAACCGTTAGTGTTACCAAGAACCCTTTTAAAACCCTTTATTCAGGAAAGGGTTTTTAAAGGGTTCTCTGGATCAAAATGGTTCTTACTGGAACCGTTAGTGTTACCAAGAACCCTTTTAGAACCCTTTATTCAGGAAAGGGTTTTTAAAGGGTTCTCTGGATCAAAATGGTTCTTACTGGAACCGTTAGTGTTACCAAGAACCCTTTTAAAACCCTTTATTCAGGAAAGGGTTTTTAAAGGGTTCTCTGGATCAAAATGGTTCTTACTGGAACCGTTAGTGTTACCAAGAACCCTTTTAAAACCCTTTATTCAGGAAAGGGTTTTTAAAGGGTTCTCTGGATCAAAACGGTTCTTACTGGAACCGTTAGTGTTACCAAGAACCCTTTTAAAACCCTTTATTCAGGAAAGGGTTTTTAAAGGGTTCTCTGGATCAAAATGGTTCTTACTGGAACCATTAGTGTTACCAAGAACCCTTGTAAAACCGTTTCTTCGGGAAAGGGTTTTTCAGAAGCAAATGGTTCCAGGTAGAACCTCAGCCCTTGTAGAAGAACCCTTTTGGAACCTTTATTTCTAAGAGTGTACCAATCTTTCCATAAACCTTCACCTAAAGAGCGGAAAATATGTTTCTGATCGCACACAATCGAAGCACGTGTACCGTTTATTGTATTGTATTTAAACCATGAAATTGAAAACATGCATCGTCACTCATAGATCGCTGACTGCAAAGGAAAAGTAACAAGATCTTTTTAAATTTGTTTTATTCTTGCGATAAATAAGAAACAACGTGCTCAAATAGCTTCAGTACGCGGTGCTGAATCCCTCTTGTAGTGAAGAAACAAAAGAAGAATAAAGGGCAGCACTCCCATCAAACTTTATTCTCTGACACTGACGAGCCAGACGACCTTCTTCAGCGAGTGTTTTGCCAGAATACACAGTGTGATGTCAAGAAGTCACAGGATTAAAGGAGGGATGAGGCATTTCAGACGGTTCAGGAGCCCGGCGGGAGAGCGGAGCTTCTGTCGGCGCCGACTTTGACCTTAAACTTTATTTTTAAGAACCTTATTAAACTCTGAAGGAAAGGAGACAAACAAAAAAAAAAAAGCATAATAGCTCTCCTTAAGAAAACAATCTCATCACAAGGTCTTTTAGCAGCTGCTCTTATTTTATGTCAGTATTTTCTCAGTCTGCGAGAAAGATGAGCAGCTGGAGAAAGACAAGGCCGACATCCGAGTACATGAAGCGCTCCGTGACGGCAAAAGTACGTACGTTACGTTACGTGCACTGAAACTTCATAGCACCACAACTTACCACCACGTTCAGACTCACAGAAGATTAAAGATAATTTCCTGCAGAAGGACTCATCAGCACCACATGCAGAGGCTCACGTGTGGAGTTGTGGGTAATGATGCTGCAAGCAAATTGCTGATTAAACATGAGAAACTGAGATCATATTTATTTTACGGTACACGCTTTTTTTTTCCAAGTGGGTGATCTCTGATTAGCCGAGGAAGCGATTCACTTTCCCTGACTAAGGTTTTTTTTTTTTAAGTCTGGTTGTGTTTTAATGTGTCTGAATACATGTAAATACGTGTACGTGAGCTGGGTGAGGTGTCAAAGCTCCGTCAGCTCCGGGGAAATTTAAAAAAACCCTGCGTTTCAGCCTCAGCCTGCGAGGGGAAAAGAAATATATTTCATTAATGTGCCATTAAAAATTGATTCATGCTCATTACTTCCTCTGATAACTTTCATTCACTCTGCATGCAGAGAGAGAGAATTTCATTTCCTGCGTGAAGCGGTTTGATGCAATAACTCCTAAATAGTCGTTATCAGGAGACGGCTAAATCAGGGTCAGAGAGCGGAATCTGCCAAAAGGCTCGTCGAGCTTTTACAGACTCAAAAGTGGAGCGAAAAATGTCTCAAAGTGATTTTTACAGTGTTTGAGAATCACTGATGCACGAATGAATAGAAATACGAACAAGTCTTTTACCGGTATTGTGCGCAATTGCAGTGATTTTTTAGAAATGAGTCCATATCTACGGGACATTTATACATCAGACAGCAAACATGAGTTTTTTCCACATGTACAGGTTAGATGCGATCGTGGCGAGGGAGCCTGTGATGTCATAAGCATGTCGACAGTTTGTGTAATCACTCTCACTGCCAGAAGGGGGCGATGAGAGAGAGTTCAACACACACTGACGTCAATTCTTCTTACGTATAGCTCCTTTAAAGGTCCACTGTGTCGTGTTTTAAGTAATTTATTACCTCAAATCAGCGTCTTCATTCATAAATCAGTCCTCATTGGTGTAAAATGATCTCTGCCAACAATCTCACTTCTCCTCCTGAGGGAAGAATCACACATTGTGACGTGAAGCAGGAAGTTGGGCGTGAAGAGAAGCAGGGCAGTTTCTGCTTTTCTCCCAAAATCCTCTTCCCGTTTAACATTGGGGCTTATGGGGCAGTTGCTGGAGTTTGTGTCGGTTAGACGCAGATAATTCAAAAACCGTACATCTTCCCGATAAAGTGGACACGTTGCCAGACAGAAGACAAGTGTGGCTACGTTCTTGGAAAATATCACTATTGTAGTGTGAAATCTGTGGCTAGGATCGTCATCTAAAGAAACATTTTCGGAGAGTTTTTTTCAGGCTCCCCCACTCTGCCAGTTGGTGCTGCACGAACATTCCGCAATACACACTCATTGAAAATCCTGAATTTTTTCGAAATCACTCACGATCAATTAAGGGTCACCGTTCAAAAACTAAACATCGTAGAAAGAAAGTTCAAATACAACTCAAATAGATAAGACTTGTGCCTACATTTTAAAGTTTGAATGGTGTCTCTAGGTCAAAGTCTGCCAGAGCAGGAGATGTTTGAAAAACGTCAATGATTTTGCGACTTTTTTGACCCCGTCCCATTCATTCCTTATGGGACAGTTTTTCATACGGAGGCTTCCATGTCCTTCCGCTCTATAAAAAACGATGAACTGGTGAGAGGGACAAAAAGCTCTACGTGGTACAGATAAGGCTAAAGGCGTTTTCACTCAGAGCCAGCGTGACTGTGGAACGGAGAAGGAGCTTAGCCAGACGCGCTCGTCAGCTGCAGTTTGAAGTTTGTTTGAAATAACCTACCTCATCACCCGAAACTAAACTTGATGAAGTGCTGTTTGAAGACACGTTGTTGTCACAGCTTCTTGAATCTTGACACATCCCGCCTGCCGTAGTTCCAACAGGCTGCAACGCACGTTTGAAAACGCGAGGCGCTAGAGAGCAGTATTCGTTTGGATGCAGAATAACATTTAACCACTAGATGGGAGGAATAACTCCACAGTGTGTCTTTAAAGCAGAAAAGAAGAAGCCGCCTCTTCATAAACATCAGCGGTGACAAATCAAGAGCACAAACGCTCTCATCTGGTTATTACATCCATAACTTTATAAGAATAAAAGATTTAAAGACCCGTCAGAGACGAGTGCAGCGTAAACAGACGACGTCGACACAGAAGTTAATAAGTAATATTTGTCACACAGTTTTGTTTCTGTCGTGATTTCATTTTAATGTGGCAGGATGAAAAAACACCCCGATGTATTTAGTTGTTAAAGGCTATAAGTTAAACACATTTCCTTGTTCTTTATTTGATGAGTTTTTATTCAGGCGTCTTTAATCTTCCGTACAAAAAAAAACCCATCCAAAGATGACCTAAATAATGACGCGGCACGCTCACTGTCGTGTTTCACAGATGGAATCAGCTCGGAGAATAAAGATTGTGTACTTTTTCCCTCGGATTGTTAAACCGGCTGCTGGCACACGGCGCTTTCAGCAAAGCTCCTTAAATCCTGGAAAGAGCAGTAACGTGGACGGGTTCTGTCCCAGATCCAGGAATTGTTCTCCCGTGTTTGCTCTCTCGTGAATCAAAGCGGTTCATACATGTTGAGGGTGGTGAAAGGAATAAAGATCTCACACTCACCTCAGCCCCAGTCCTCAAAATAACCCTCCTCCTCTTCCTCTTCTTCTTCCTCGTCTTCTTCTTCTCTCAAAGGGAAGGACAGAGCTGCACCAACCCCCACAAATTTTCCCTCTCGCTCAGATGTTTTTCCAGCCTTCAGCCTGCAGGCTCCAACTCCTCCTTTGTCGCTCTTATCACGCTCAGGTAGAAACATCAGAGATGATCTGATTCCATCTCTGGAAGCCACGCGTCTCCGGATCAAAAGGATTCCTGCACGTCGGGTTTAATTCGGGCGGTCGGGAGGCCACGACGTGAAACAGGATTACTGTGTTTCTAAACAAACGGAGCAGTTCTGGCCTCGACTGTCCAAACTGAGAGTTTTAGTGAAGTTAGTCTGGAAAAAATCTACTTTACAAACGATTTGCTCAGGTTTTGATTGATGCCTCTGCTGGAGAAAGGCGTCAGTGACAAATTGATGAATGCAGTCTGAGAATTTTAATGATCCCATCAGAGGTCGGCGCAGAAACCTCCGGTAACACTCGGGCTGCTTCCCCGACACGCCTCCTCCTGCAGAAACCAATTTGGGGAACCTTTCCCCCTGTTTACATTCAATTATTCAAATTTCAGAAGAGGTGAATTAATGAGTCCTGCTTCCTGATGGGAGGCTGTTGTGTGCATAGATTAATACGAACCGTTTATCTTCACGGGTCACGACGCACCGAGTCCAGACCCGCTGGAAGGTTTCGACTGAAAAATAAAACACGAGGAGGATACGTGGAGAGACGATGATCCTCCATCGGTCAGTTAACAGAACGTTAATCAGTATTTCATGACGACACGATGTGAAAAATATTAACCCTAACCCTAAAAGTGATTCCCCCAACACTGTGTTCTCACTGGGCTACTACGTAAGGGATAATGCCCGACGAGGTGTCCATAATCAGGAATTAATGGACGACGCGAAGTCCATTAATTCCTGATTATGGACACCTTGTAGGGCATTATCCCGCTTATACCATGGTCACTTGCCAAAGAAAATAAATTAAGACCATTAATTTATATTTTCATGCGTTTTACAATCAAAATATAAAGTTTTTCACAGGCAATAACTTAGTTTCCCTGGTAACGCCTGAGGGTTTGACTAATACCTGGAACAACCATTACCCTCCCGTAAGGTTCTTATGCAACGGAAACGTTGTTCACCTCTCCAGTAAATAGGACGGACCTTAGATACGACTTGGCAACAGGAGATATTCTAGTCCGCTCAGCGGTGAGCCAGAAAGCTAACGCTATGCTAGCAAGATTCAAAGTTGATAACATTGCGTACGGTTGACGAACAGTAAATATAATTTGACAGTATGTTTAACAACAAGACTAGCTAGCTTACCAGTCATGTCATTGTCCCCAAATCAACATCAAGATGTTCACGAACAAATGATCGGCCGTGTGTAACGTTACTGTGGCCGCAGCCTGAAGCAGAGAGCTGAACAGCCAACGGGATGTGAGATTATTCGCTTATGTGATATCAAAGTATCAGTAAGTTTAGAGGGGAAGTGAACTTTCTGCAGCTTGTGTGTTACAGTCTCCATCCTGTGGTGTTCAGAGGATAAGGCTCTGAAGGACTGACGGACTGTAATAAATTGTAAACAGAGGCTTTGACTGCGTTCCCGTCGCTATGGTTACGCCAGCTAGCGCATTAATTTAGACGGTGAACAGACAATTTGACTGGAACTACTTAGTAGGTGTCCATATATCAGGGATTAATGTACACCCTGCAGCCAATCAGAATCGAGTATTCCCCCAGACCATGGTATAAATTAATGTAAAGAGTCATTTCTAACGACTTCCTGTGATAAGCAAGCAGACTACATCACAGGAAGTGCTGGGAATAATTCAGTTCTCATCTTGTCGACCTTTTCATACTTTTACCAGCTTTAATCTTGCAGCTTCTGACCTTGATCCTTTCAGCCCGAGCAGCTGTTTTGGAAGTTAACACCTCGGTGCAGGTGAGCTGCTTCCGTCCTCGAGCGTTTGGAGGAAGTGATTGTCCAGCGTCGACTTCCGCCTCCACTGTCATGTAACACACCGGGAAAATGCTTTGCTCGGTCTTTTGCGCTTATTTTTGTTGGCAAATGAGACTGATTTGCAGACTTCATCGTGTCTTCTTCGTGGGGTTTGCAGCTTTCCGATGACGTCACTTCATCACGTTCCCACGGCAACAGGAGGAAAATGGCTGCTCTTGTGTGAAGTAAACGCAACATTTTTCAACTTTCTGCGAAGATATATGTGACTTTTTTGCAACGAAAATGCGGAGATTATGAAATCATGCAAGCCCGAAAGTGTGGCGTCTTTGAAAAAAAGATATAAATGTGTGGACTTTGGCTGATTATGCGTTGAATCATGCGATCGCATAATCACGTTTTTCTGGAGGGACTGGAATAAACCCCAACGTGTGTTCGGTGTGTTATTGTCATGATCCCGTTTTTTTGTGTCGTCTTACTTCCTGTTTTATTGTGAAATTGTGCCGTCACGTGTCGCGTGTTGCGCTTCAGTTCCTCCCTCTGTGTGATTTTTGATTTTTTTTTCCCGCTCTTTTCCCCTCACCTGTCCTTTTCCTGCCTCGCTCCACCTGATCTCCTCGTTAGCGTGTCTGTATATAGTCTTTTTGTTCTCCTTGGTTTTTGTTCCTCGTGTTTTCATTGATTTGTCTTTTTGGCTCAGTTTTGGTTCGTCTGCATTCTTACTTTTTGTGTATTCATTCAGCGTTCGTTTGATAAAGCTCGCCTTTTGTTCTTGAATCCTGTCTGACTCCCGAGTGTTTCCCTTCTCTCGTAAGATTATAACAGTTATGGTTTAATCCCGATGAGCAAAAACATCCAAAAGACGTTATTCAACGTTCGCTGGTGATGTGACGTCCTTACAGGGTTCAAAATTAAAGCGCTTCCAATTTAATTTTAGACATTTTTAGACAACTTCCACACAGTTTCAGCTTCATTAAACACCATGTCTTGATATTTTATAACCTGGTGAAGTGCACGCTCATGCAGGCTGCGAGGTTTGAGGCTCGGGGTTTAAATCCATCCTGTGGCTTTTGCTGCATGAAGTTAAAATTTTATCTCGAGCCACAAAAAGTTCCTGAAGTCGTAAAAGATGTCTAAAAGTGCGCTGTAAAAACGGTAAGGACGTCAGCTGGACGTTACGAGTGGACGTTAAAAAGACGTCATTCATTCTGACTCTCCGGTGGAATAAAACTAAAGTTGAACAGACTCTTGTGACAGCTGATATTTTGCCAAAGGTTTAACTGACTGCAACACTGCTGTACCAAAGCATCGTCAGTGTCCTCGTCTTTGGCCCTGACACCTTTCTACCTGGAAAATAAAAAGTGTTCTGGGACCTTATATTCCTCTGAAAACAGCTTGTTTATTCAGTTATGGAAAATACATATTTGAGTTTATATTACCTACCATAGCGCCCCTTTAAAGATCTTCACGGTGCTGACTGTGGCTGATCCCGTCGAAAAATGATCTCCAGTTTATTTATTTATATTTATTTGACACCTTTTCTCTCGCTCTCATTTATTCAGCACCTGTCTGGCACACAGCCCGGCAGCGCCGACCAAATGTTAACAACCTGACGGTCTGCCAGCAGGAGACGTTTTATCTCCACACAGACTCTTTGAAAAAATGTGTTGTATAATGAGATGATGTGTTGTTTGTCATTATATATGATGTAATAATGGCAGAATTTATCAGACACCCTCATCCGGGCCCACGTAGCGGGCTAACGTGGCCCGGACGTGGTCCACATCTGGGCCGACTGCCTCGATCCACGTGGTATGTGGGTCGCAGCACTTTTCCTATGTGGGACGGCGATCTTCAGTACTTTTACTTTGGTAAATGGACTTTTCCGGTGTACTGACCGCTCAAAGCCCGTTACAACACTTGCCACATTCACCCATTGATGCAGTTCGGAGTGTCAACTGTCTCACTCAAGGAGCACGTTTGAGATGCAGCTGAGCCAGAGCCGGGGAAGACACCTTTACTGTGGCAGGTTATATTTGTGGAGCTTGGAACAGGACACAGTGAGACCTTTAAAGGGATATTCCGGTGTAAGTTTAATCCATGGTCTAACACACCGTGACACCGACTAAGGCTCCCCCTCGAGAGGTCAAGTTAGCTGACCGCTAGCTTAGCTAGTTTTAGCAACCTCGGAAAAGTTCAGTTCTTATTATCGAGAGCTGACAGGGAAAATAACGGAAGTAATGGAGTAATAATCAGACATTTTCATCCTTGAGCTGCAGAAATCTACTGCACTCGGTAATCGACTCGTCAGGGCTTCCCCACACAGGCAGGCTGCTGGAGGAGAGGGTGAGTTGTGCTGTGTTTTTAATACAAATCCAGCAAAGCTAGCAGATGTTTGATGCTTCGTACTGTGTGCTGGGACTGTACATGTACTGTTGCTGAAGTTTGCTGCTGTTCTCACCATTAATTGTGGCTTTTTGATGGCGGTTTCTAGTTGGAGACATAAGCTGCAGTGTATTGTTATCGTGCGGTCTTTTCTGAGGTTGCTAAAACTAGCTAAGCTAGCGGTCAGCTAACTTGACCTCTCGAGGGGGAGTCTTACTCGGTGTCACGGTGTGTTAGACCATGGATTAAACTTACACCGGAATATCCCTTTAATTATCTGACTGTGATGTCGTATGTGAGAAGTGAAACTAACTACTACGAGTTATACATTTTAAAATCTGTCATAAAAACAGCTGATAATGTGTATGTGTGACTCTAAACGATAAAGATGCTGCGCTGCACTAACTACAGTCATTATAACTCACCGCAGACGCCCGGACGTGACTGTAATTATTGTAAACAACAAGATTAAAGAAACACAACGGGATACAGAACAGAGCTCGTGTGGTTGCAAGTGTCTTTTTATTCTTTATCTCAGACACAATAGAGCACATAACCCAGAGCACAGGGGGACGAGAGGGCGTATGTATGTATGAGAGGTGGACCGACCCGATCCGAAGTAACGTCTGGACGGTGATGTCATCACTCGGGCCGAGCAAAGCAATTCAGTGGATTTTTTTTTTGTTTGTTTTTTTTTGTTCAACTTGCAATAACAAATCATACGTGCACTTCTTCTTCTTCTTCTTCTTATTTGCAATATTAAAAAACACATTTCTATAAATCGTCGTTGATGTCGGCGGCGGCGGTGGAGCCTCTCGCGTCGGCTGGCGGCTCTGACATCAGCCAGCAGACGTTTTTTTTGTTTCAGTCCATGATGTTCGTGATGATCTTCTCGTTCTCTTACAGCTCAAATCTCCGGCTCTCTGTGTGTTCACGTGATTTCGGCTTTCAGTAAAAACTTAAGAGGTCGATGCAAAATAAATGAATAAATAAAATAAAAGAAAGAAACGCCTTAACGATGTGAGTCAAAGCTACATTTTTGATCGATAACAAATCAATCTGATCCACAACAGTGATATATATTACTCATTTATCATTTTTCCTCATAAATTTCATTTGTACAACACTGGCTTTAAAAGACAGAGAGAGAAAGAAAGAAAGAAAGAATGCTACATTAGCTTTTCGAATAAGATATATTTAAATATATTATAAAGCTGAATTACCCTTTTTTTTTTTTTAAACACTCCACAATATCAATACACTCTGTTACAGTTCTGGTTCCGTTCGTCTTGACCTCATCTACCGACTACAAGGCTCTATAGTGGAATGGATTCAGTACAAGTGAATGTTTGACTCACTAAAGCAGCCACGTACACCTCCCTGAGATGAAGACCGTACTGAAATGAAAGCGTCGTACCCAGAGAAAACATTTCTAAGCCTGTAACACCGAACACAAACTGTAAACTGTGTGTGTCGCATCAGACGGCGAGAGAAAAAAATACCCATTCTTAGTTTGTGAAAGACATCAGGTCGTCTATTATCTACGGAAGCGTATTGCATTCACTTGATACATTTATTTTTTGGTTTGTTTTACTGAGTAATTATTTGTGTTTTTCTGAGTAATTTTTTTTTCTGTTTTGAGTATTTTTTTCTGAAATATCGAGATACTTCGAACTCCCGCGAGAATATCCAACCTGTAACAGACTCCCGTTCTCCCGTGGACCATGTCGTGGACCTATGGTGACTCCTGCCTGCATACATGCCTTGACAAACTAATGATAATACCATCTATATGAGTTAAAGACAGGACTATCTCCCAGTGTCTTAAACCCAGATCAAAGGAAAACTTGATTAAACTGAACAAGTCGGTCATGTTTGTAACCATGAAGTCGAGCTCTCAATGAATGAATGGATCTTCAAATGCTCTGTAAACTCAGGAAAAAAATTAGTCTGAAAAACAGAAAAAAAATTATTCAG